>JAUMGZ010197138.1:0-12792 GCA_032359645.1 Pododesmus macrochisma | reverse complement strand
ATAATCTAGGCCGTAAGTCCATGGACATTGGCAAACAATAAGAAAACGTTGGACGCACACATAAAATGAAAAAAATAGGAGAGGAATAGAAGTAACAAAATTAACATTAAATCAGAGCGGTTAAGATAGGGCGACGAGGAGTAACCCCCCATAGTCTATGTAAAAGTAAACACAATTTTGCATCGGTTCAGGGGCGACACGCAGAAGATTTATTTGAGGGTATTTATAATAAATAAAAGTTCATTTTTATCTCCAATAACTAAAGAGTGGAGATTTCCTTGTTCTATCGACATCCATCTGTCATTAAATGTTGTCATGCCTTGGAACAAGCGACACAGGTTTGTCTCCCTTAAACACATTCTATATTCTACCTACTATCCAAACTTATTATTCCCCCATTTTACAATAAAAGTATGTCAAAACTCAAACTAAATGTGAGATGGAAATTTGATGTACCATTAACATGTTTAACAACATCTATCAGCATTCAGTTAGCGTAATATGGTGTATAGTCTTGCCAACTTGATGTAACTTAATTATCCTCCATTGCTACTGATACTTTGTTATGTAACAGTATATTGTTGCTAATAGTCTTATTCATTTTTGGTACAGATTATTTGGTAATGATAGACCGGCACCCGATGGTAATGACATCACATCAATGCTGGGACCAGCTCAGATTCCACCAAAACCTTCCGTTGGTAAGGAAAGCGTAAAATGACCAATAAATCAATCAATAAAATATTTTATTATAGTGTCATACATTGATACATGTATATACATAAAACTAACTCAATACAAATGCAAATTTAAAACTATATCAACATCCAGCCAATTCTGCCTTATCTGACACTTAGAATGTATTAACATCACTGTTATTAAAATGATATTATGTGTGTTATCTGCATAAAACAGGACCAAGCATTATTATTTAAGTATATAACAAAATTTACGACATGTGACTTAATAGGAAAATGTACAATTTAACCATTTAAAAAATTATTCATATGTAAAACAAATCGTAGTGATTAAAAGAGTACATATATCTGTTTCATAAAAACATTCTCATCCTACGAAACATTAAAAATATAGTCGTCCCCAACATATACTGTACGTCACGCCCAGCCCTTGAGTTACGTCGTCGTTTAGACCAATTATGTATTCTACTCAATAGTCGGTCGGGATCCGCTGATCTTACACGACAATAAAATCTAAAAACTTCAATCCTCTGTTTACTAAGAGGAGACAACCACCTCATGTCACCCGTCACTCCGATATTTGAGTTATTTTTAGTTGCTCCTAAACAAAACTTTCATAGCGCGATTTTGCACCTTGTTTATTTGTTTGCGCTCACGTTGACCCCTTATTGCCGAGCAATAGAGAAAAATAGGATGGCCCAGGCTTCCATAAAGTCGTGTAAATACAGAATATGTCATTCCTCCAGCAAAGAAAACTTTTGATGTAAGTAGACCTACTGCTCGACTGGCAGATTTCGACAATTCTGTAGCAGCTATATTCACACTTACGTATTCATCAACCAGAGACCTAGGTATTTATAGCGATCTGTTAGTTCTAAACTGTGTTCACCACAAAGAAATAAAAACTGCGTTGCAGACACATTCCGTGGTCTAAAATGAACGGCTTTTGTTTTACTAGTGTTAACAGACAATCTTCAACATGAGCACCAAGACGAAACTATGTCAAAAAGCGACTGAAGATTATTTTCTGATGACGTCAGTAGTACTATGTCGTCAGCGTAAACAAGACAGCTAAGATTGACACCGTCAATATCAATACCCAGACTAAAAGAGTTCAATTCCTCGATGAGATCGTTTATATAAATTGCGAAAATTGTCGGCGAACTCAAACAACCTTGCTTCACTCCACGTGACACGGACAGCCAATCGGTGTGTACACTGTTTATACGAACACAAGATTTGACATTATCTTACAGAGCAAACATCGCATTATATATCGGGTCTTTATTCCAATTTGAAGAAGTTTGTACCATAGACAGTCCCTATCAACAGTATCAAATGCCTTACGTAGGTCGAAGAAGCAAGAGTATGTAGACTGCTTTGCGTTTATTCTGTTCTTCACAATACTGTATAAAGAATAAACATGGTCCTGACAGCTTCTATCTTTACGGAATCCATTTTGCGCGTCAAAAAGGATGTTGTTCCTTTCCAACCATGAGCTAATTCGGCGGTTAAGAATACCACAATATATCTTACAGGTACATATACGATAAAGGATTCCTTGGTTCCGTTGTGTTAGGTTTAACGATCGGATTGATTTAACCCTGTTTCCACTTGTCTGGGACAATTCCATTATCAAAACAATAAGTGATCAAGGAGAACAAAACTATTTACACTAGCATTGTTTTTTAAAACCTTCGCTGGAATGCTGTCAATGCCTGCAGCCTTGTTTAACTTCAAACTGTTGATAGCGTTCACAATTTCGTAGTCAGTTCTCCAACGTTATAATACAAGCTGCGTATCCTTAACTATATTACCATCATCGTCTCTTCCTTCCAACGGAATCGCAGTTGAACGGTCATTAACAATCCCAATTTTTCCTATGTCCCGCCAAAAGTCCCTTGAATTTCGTTGTTCAAGTTTAAGTTCTAACTCCTTTATATGTTTCATTTGATACTGGCGTTTGACCTTCTTATGTAGTTTATCAAATGTGTTGCGTGATGTACAAAACTCCAGTCTTAGTTTAGATTTCTGGGATTTATTTTTGTCGGAACACTTTAGCCACTTACGTTCCTTTTCGCGTACAATATGCCACGTATCTTGTAGGGAATCGTTCCAATACTTATATAGTGATTTTTTGTTGGATTGCACACGTAGTTTGGTTTGTTCATTTACCCGCATTCCTACGTTATCCAGTTCGTGGTGCATGAAGTCAACAAATTCGTCATATGCAGAATTCACGTTAGAGCTACGTATCAACTTGTCTTCAATGCGTTTGATTGCTGCATTTATAGCCCCTAAAAACTGATCGCCGACGAGGAAATTTTGCGTAACTTTCTTGGCATTATACCGTTTATATGTGATAGGTGTATTATCATGAGTACTCCATTTACTATTTTCTGAATCTGATTTTTCAATAAAACTTGGTAGAATTAAATTACAGACTAACAATGAATGATCTGGATAAGTCGTGGGGACAGCATCCCCAACATCATGTATGACGTTACACATAGTCAATACTTTAAAATCTTTAAAAAGAGGATATCGTTCGCGTGGAATGAGCATGTAGGCCACTACGGACCTCCCTCTAGAAGAAATACACGTAAAGTTATTTTCGTTTGCCTTGTAACGACCATTTAGCATCGCATATATTTGAATCTGTACAGAAATCAATTAAATAATCACCGAATGAGTTAATGGTTGTGTCTATTGTTTCTCTGTGTGGAATCGGATCGACTCCTTCAATATTCCGACAGGTTACCCGTCCTCGCGTTAAAGTCGCAACAAATAAAAACTACTCCTTCGTTCTGATACATGTGGACTTGATGAAGTAGATTTGAGTAAGAAACCTTTGGATCATAGGCTCGGTTAGAGTTTTCGGGCGGGAAATAGCATACGCATAAGCACACTGTGAACTCGTTTGTTTTATCTTTTACTTTCATCCAGTATACGCCATCGTTATCCTTGTTAAGTTCGAATATATCGAAATTCATTAAAAAGGATTTTTTTACAAGAAAACCCACGCCACCAGAACCTCGCTTAGCGCGTACATTTTGAATCGACCGATTTTGTCCAAAAAACTGATAACCATCGACAGATATTTTGTCATTGTTTTTAAGGAAAGTTTCACACACGCCAAGCATGTCTGTGTCTATATGTCGCATAACGTTACATCGGAAATCAGCATTTTCGTTTACATGCCTTGACCATCCATTTACATTCCAACTACCTAGTCGTAGACTGGCCTAGCGGTGTTTGTTGTGACTTTGATTGTGATAACTATTACGGTATGTTTGTTGTGCCTGAGCTGGGTACCTGTTAGAATTTGTACGTGTCGCGTCACTGTATGTGTATGTTCTGTTAGTGTTCCTTCCACCTGTACAACTCCGAGTATGATACTCAGTATCAATGTCTCCAGTACCGTTATGTTGGTATGTACGTGAAGTGTCACGATTACAACGACTACCACGTACCGCGCCACTGTATGTGTATGTTCTGTTAGTGTTCCTTCCACCTGTACGACTCCGAGTATGATACGTCTCCAGTACCGTTATGTTGGTGTGTACGTGAAGTGTCACGATTACAACGACAACCACGTACCGCGCCACTGTATGTTCTATATTCGCGTCTGTCCCTATTTTCATCCCGGTGGTCTAAACCTCGTTGTTCACTATTTAATCTCATCATCATCGATTTCAACGCTCGTTCTGTGTTCAATTCAGTTTTCGATTTGTCGTTATCTATATACACATTACTAAAGACTATACTGTCTTTCAGGGACCGTTTCGACCTCATGACAGTACGTTTGTTTTCAACCGTGTCTACCGATGCGATCACAATACCCGGGTACCTTGTGTTTGAGACTTTGCGTTGCGCGCGTGTAATAACAACATTCTTGAGTTTCAGTCCATCTCGAATCAAGGTCATCACTTTCTGTTTAGTAAACTCATACCCGTTTTCACCCTGCTCTTGTTTGAGTTCCTCAAGATTTTTTATAACAATGTTTAGTTGTCTGTCCTGGGTGTTTTTTTGTGTTTGAAACTTCGCAATTGATTTGGCTAATTTTCGCATTTAAATATTCAACTTTATCGGCCATCTCTCTGTCTGTATGAGACAAACCGATCACTTATTTCTTTGTGCAGTGCCTGTTTAAAACTTATCATTTTTCGGTCCATTTCGACACGAATTTTATTGATCTCAGTATCTACAATTCCAGTGACCATTTTGAAGATTTTTATCTCCAACTTATGTTCAAGGTCATCTTAACGTTGATTTAAAACATAACCCATTGAGTCTATTTTATCAGAAAATCTATCAATAACAGTTTCTATGGTATTCTCTTTATTGCCTTTCACACTTATATCTGTATGTGTGGGTTTACTCATATTGGAGGCCTTTCGTTTTGATTCCGCCTTTGATGTTTTCAATTTTTTGTTCAACACTGGACTATGGCGATCGCCCTCCCCAGCCCCAGAACCACACCGAGAACGACGCCTTTTTGAAACACGTACTTGGGTGTCAGCCGCAGTACGGGGTGGGGGGAGCTTATTTCTTTCATGTGTTTCGGTAGTAACAAGATGACCATCACCTGTACTTTGGGGTACAACACACTTATGTGTCCGACATATCAATGACCGGGGATACGTTAGTTTGTAGTTTGTCATGTATTTGAGCGGATATACAAACCGTGTTACAAGACTGAAGTTCAGCATTGTCTGTATTGCCCTGTATGTTTGTAGGGGATTTCATACTGTTACATTCACTTACGTCAGAACACTCGACCACCTTGGTAGGCGCCATTACATTGTTTACAAAATCTGATACCTCGTCATAGCTCATAGGGTCCGATGATAGAATCACAATTTCCTGGGACATTTTAACCCAAAAAAGTGCATTTATTGACCAAATGTCACTCTTTTCAGGAAAGTATCACAAATAGTGTTTGCTTAATGTAGTATTAGGTTCAGCAAATGACAAAATTGAATCGAAATATCACAATCGCCAAAGATACCTGTTAACCTCCACACATGCGCAGTCAGCACCAATTAATTGCAAATTGCAAATAATCACTTATTTCTTTTTTTGTTTCTGTATATGTATGCTTCTGTCAAGAAGTTCGTACAATGCAGCAACATGGTTATACAATACTATCAACTTTGGGGCGAGTTATTTTTCCTTTGAAATCGTCGTAGACCTAAAAATGTATGATTCTGTTATGCTAGTTATGAGGGGGTTTTTTATACAGAGGTCACAATGTCCCAGGATAAAGGTACAAAGAAAATCACGTTGTTATACAATCTTTAAGTTGTCAGTGTGTCAGATTACATGTTACAAATTGATACAGGTATGATTGTGTCTGACTGCGCTACAGCAAAGACGCCAAACATGAGATGCAGTATCAACAGAAACCGCACTGCGTTGAAAAGTGACAGAATTACAATAACGTCACACAATCTAGGTTTTGTCTTAGGATTGGCAATGAAGTTGCTGTTGAAGAGGTGTTGCTTCAGAGAACTTTGTCTTACAATGCTACGATAGAAATTGTCTGCCATGAAATAATAAGATTGGTGTCGATCATCGAACTGTATATTTATAGTAATTTTTACATCACTTCCACCAGTGGCAAATAAAAGAATTACATGTGTGTGCGTGTGTGTGTGCGTACGTGCGTGTGTGTCGGCGTATGTATTATAAACTATTGTATTGACGCTCCTGGTATTTATTGTTTTATAAAGAAACGCTTTTTTGTGTTCTGTAGATTTTTTTTTTGAAGATGGTTTTTTTTCATTTTCCTTTCAACTTCACCAAAATGATGTAAAAAGGGCATGTTCCACGCCTGATTCAATTCCGACACTGTGTTAACTAGTAACATCTGATAAGCTTTAAAACAAACACAAGCTTTTCCTATCTGATGCATGTTTTAATGGACCGATTAATTAAATTCACCGACAGAAAACGTTTATCTTTATCAATACATATTGAAGAGAAGTCAAACCAACAAACGTTAAATTGGTTATAAATATCCTTTGACTGTAGAACCGCAAAGAAAGGATGCGACAATAATCAGATTTCAACTTAATTAGAGTGCCAAATTTGAGAAAATCACAATGTACTTTGAAACCTTTAGTGCAGGAACATTGCAATTTAATCTTCATAGTGTTTGTTAATTGAAAAATAAAACAAAAATTGTTAATTGATTTTTACTCATGATTATCAAAGTTGATGTGAATGTTTCCACATATGATTCGTTTATGTTTCTGTGTGAAAATATATAACAAAACTTGTTGTAAACCTTCTCCATGACAAATGTATTGAATTGTTAGATGTTTGAAGTGTTAATGTATTAAATTGTTAGATGTTGGAGGGTTTATGTATTGAATTGTTAGATGTTTGAAGTGTTAATGTATTGAAATGTTAGATGTTTGAAGTGTTAATGTATTGAATTGTTAGATGTTTGAAGTATTAATGTATTGAACTGTTAGATGTTTGAAGTGTTAATATTCGTAGATAATCAAACGTACACACGTTTTTCGTGAACCAATGTAGAGGTTTTTTATCTTTAAACAATATATTCGTACAAACATGGCCTTGATGCAAGAGAAAAGTAGGGGACGTTCCGTCTAGACGTTCAAATAATATAATTAACAATCAACAAACAATGACATTAAAATGTGAGAAATATGCTATTTTAACCAAAGACAAGCATTTACTATTATTGCAGAATAGATCGATACATGTATAACCCCTTTTTACAACTTACATGTTGATTTACATTGTATGTACATTATTGTAAACTCTTTTGATTAATTTCTATTTTATAGTTGTGTTACTTAGTTTGCACTATTCATTATGTAAAATGCTCTTCTTTAAGGGGGAAAAAGCTATTATATATTGAAATGTAGTGAAAAATATTTAATTATAACCACATATCTATATACCTGTGTTACAACCAAATAAATGTACCAGCAATGAAGCACTTGGATGGATCATCATTAATGTACGCTGTGCATTCATTGATCTACACGTGTTACTTTATTACAGAGTGTATATGACCAACGGTCACTCTTTGACAGTGCAACAGTTGGTGTTACACACGCATATTGACCGGACATTGATAAATGAAATATCAGTTTGACCACGACATAATCATTTGTTTTTATGCTTCTGTTTAATATAAATAGCAGAATTAACAAACCCATATTACACATTATAAGGTATCTATCCAGGTGAACAGAGCAGCGCCAGTCATGTAAGACAAGTTACTTTTATCATCTACAAATTATATTGTAATATAACTAAGAATATAATTATGAAATGTTCTCTTCTGTGTAAATGATAACATAATTGCCGATACGTCTTGCAAATATTTGAATTTAAAAATTATGTCAGCGATTATGGAATGCCAAACGTATAAATATCCTATATTATCATACTCAGATAATAGGTTTTATTCGTATTGTACAGTAATATAATTTGCAATTTATATTTCCTTTTTTGTATTTGTATTAATATCAGTCGGCAATTGAATTGTATGTTATGTTTTTTGTAAAATTTTCCATTTTTATTCTAGATTCAATGTGCTTTTGTTTTCTGTAACTTCTACGTTTGAATATTTAATTTATATATATCCTTTATTCTGTCATTGATTTTCTATCTTTAAAAATACATTTAATTTTTGTATTGAATACTGATTTTATTTATATGCTATGTAATTTGTTAATTTAAATTGATAAAAAAATACAATATGAATTGATAATTAAAGTGTACAAATGAAAACGTATTGAATGTTTTTAAGCAGCAATGACAACACTGACAACAATTTTGCATTAGCTTATTAGATAACCTAATTTTTGATATATGCTAAACTTTGTATTAAGTGTACTAAGCAACGCTGTATTATAAGGCACAATGGACTATACATTGTTTAACTTGAATATTACAGGACTACCTGTACATTAGTGTGTGTTATTGCAGTTGTAACTGTGTTACATTCAGGTAAAATTTTCAACTTTTTCTATTTTTTTTCTCTGCTGTAAATGTACCAAAATTAATTACTGTAACTTAATGTTCACGCTCAACATAGTATTTTACTGTGATATTATAACAACGTCAATTTTTATGTCTCTCACTCGACCTTTTAAGGTTGTTGCATGTCTATTTTGCAGGAAAGTTGATTATTTCGGCAGCTATACAATCGCCGATCTTTAGTTGATGTATATTCTAAACGTGTTTACCTGTTTTGTACAGTTGCCGCTCGAGAACATTGCCAGAAGTACAGCGTACATCACTTCAGAAGTTCTCACTCCAATTGGAACGATGCTAAGTCTTACTGTCGGGCAATAGGACTGGATTTGGTGAAGATAGACAATGCGGAAGAAAACGCATTTCTCTTAAACTACCTTAAGACTGAACACAGTAAGTAACCCCACATCTTAATATCATAGAACAGGTACAATAATGTCGTCAAGAATTCCTATTTAGCCCAGAAAACATTGATGCAAAGAATCAAATTCGACAGGGAAAATAGGGCTTATTAATTTAAAAAAAATATGTATACTTGGAATTTTTATATCTCAGGTCCAGACCTTTGAAATCATTGTTTTCTATAACCGAAATTGGCACTTCTGCGAACATTAATGTCACTTCAAAAGTTGGTTAAGTTAAAGATATTAAATTTCGCCAATTTCCGCCTTTTTGTTTTGTGCATGTTGCGCCCCTTGAGCTCCGGCCTCATTTTGAACAAACTGTTTGCGACCTTCGTTTGACATTTTTTTTGTTAATTTATAGTGTCAATAATAAATTTTTCCGGTCCAGACATATTGAATTAATAACAGTAATTATATTACATTGTTTTACAAAGCAAAACTGCTGTAACTTAGGGTAAAACAATTTTACAACATCTTCACACTCAGGATGTAAAATGCAAACTGCCTCCCATCTCCATGTGCATATCTCAAAACCAATGACAAAATCGCCGGCGAATAATAAAATTATCTTTATTGTTAACTGTTAATAAACAAATCAAAAATATGTTTAATATTAATAGTAGTTATGTATTTCATCTAAAATTGTCGCCGGTGCGGTGGCTTATTGGTGGAGCGTTCGGCTTCGTGTTCCCGTAGATGGGGTTTCGAACCCCAGCTGCGTCAAACAAAAGACCTTGAATTAAGTAATCTCCTCGCTCTCTATTAAACGCTCAGAATTTCTAGGTATGAGAAGAATTGGTTGAATCGGTGTCAGGATAATGTGATAATGTTTAAATTGTCATCGTTAAATTAAAGACCGTATATTAAGATGATCAAACTTTGAATTTATCTTTTTATTTTGATAGATTTTCATTTGATATAAAAACTACATTTCGTGTACATAACTTGAATGTTATGTTTGAGATGATTCTGCTTCTCCTTTTTATCATTTCTATCAACAGCGCAGGTTTGCGACTTTGTGTCTTTTATCGACATACAATTTTAAGTAAACAATTAACTATATTAAACAATAAATTGAATATGACTGATTTCGTTATGTAACTTCACAAATGTCAAAAATCGACGGACGTCTAATAAATCAATGTATTGAGGAAGCAATTGTTATGTTGATTACCATTTTTGGTAGTAATTACTATAATAACAACACATGTACATGTACAAAATAAAAGCTTAATAGAGCTTGCTTTCCTAAAATACACTTTAAGTACATGGAATAAGTTGAATGCGCGCATACACTTTTTATATTTTACTAAGTTCAACAATATATTTATGTATTATTTAATTGTGCTTGAAAACAAATTATGTACGAAATAACTACAATGGAATATAGTAAATTGTCAGAACACCAACGGCTGTTTGCTGTTGAGATGTATATTAAAAATCAGAAAAGCTCATCATCCGTATTGTGGTTTGATATTGACCGAAGAGAGTTACTTTGACACATGAAAAAAACTCAAAATGGACAGACCCTACTTTCGGGTAGGTCAGGTATACATTTTGTAGTCAAATAACCTTACTGTGCGCCTCTTAACAAAAGGTTTAAATGGACATTTCAAAAGCATGAGGGCATATTGACTGTCAACACCGGGTCACCAAAGGGTATTTATTTTGTGAATGAATTATATAACGCGTATAGGTTTATGATGACAATGCTAAAAAACCCTACAAATAACAATCTAAAATCAAATGAATTGCATACAAATCTTGTGATTTTTATCCTTCAATAAGTCAATTTTTACAACAGCAGTTGATACAAAGTTCTGTGCAAAGAATAGACGCGTCAACTACAAGAAGTTCTGAATGTAAATCAATGTGTAGAATATACCATTACAATGTTACCTGTCGAAGTGTAAAGTTATATTTTGTATTCGGCGTTGCTTCCTACCTGTTTCAGGTTTGGTATAACCTTATCAACCCCACTAATCTAGTCAATAGTCAACAGTTTAATAAGTATGGATGTCTATTGTAGTGGTCTGGAAACAGGAGGGATGGTGGATTGGAGGCAAGTATACGAATGGACAATGGTACTGGGCTGATGGGTCAGTGATGGCGTTCAAAAACTTCCCATTGCTGGGCAGTAAGTCAGGCGCAGACAAACGCATGGTGACAAACTACGCAGTTATATTTAAAGATGGACTTAACGGCAATAGTAACGTTTACGAATGGGGATATCTCTCTCCAAGGTCTAACAACAAAATGGGTATTATCTGCGAGTCAACGTCATGTAATTAATACATACGTTATTTCTGTTGACATGATTAATAAAGATATGTCAGATTTCACATGTTGAGTTATAAAAATATATGACTTTAAAAAGATAGGTGTGAACTATGTCTAGACGCTCATCTTGAAATGATGTTGATCCTGCTATAGCAAGACCTTGTGTATCCTTATTTTGTTTTCTCCCAAGCTTATAAAACACGGTTGATTCGTAGGTGGGCATGGAATCTTGTACGAGGTCCTTTGATATACAGCATTTTCTATTCATCTCTTCTAGATATTAAATTTATTGGTGGTCTGTGTCAGTTTGAAAGTTGTTTTTTTTTAAATCATTTTTCTTGACGATAAATGAAACATGTCTTGCTGTGTATTTCTCTAAACTGTGCAAGAAAAAGCCATGAACATCTAAAACAATACCTACATATGTGTTATTGGTTATGAATGTACCTTGATACCTAATAACCCAGGTGAAGTATATTGGCATCTAAGACAACCAACACGTGAATCCAATTGAGATAAAAAAACAAAAACAAAATGAAGTATTTTAATACAAAAAGACCGCGAATTATAAATATTTAGATAAAATACAACAGATGAAGTAAGTTGACATAAAAGACATTATATAGAGCCCATTAAAACGAAGGACAACAAATGAAGTTAATTGACTTAAAAGACATCATATAGAGCCCATTAAAATGAAAGACAACAGATGAAGTTAATTAACATAAAATACATCATAAAGAGCCCATTAAAATGAAGGACAACAGATGAAGTTAATTGACATAAAATACACCATAAAGAGCCCATTAAAATGAAGGACAACAGATGAAGTTAATTAACATAAAAGACATCATAAAGAGCCCATTAAAATGAAAGACAACAGATGAAGTTAATTAACATAAAAGACATCATATAGAGCCCATTAAAATGAAAGACAACAAAAGAAGTTAATTGACATAAAAGACAACATATAGAGCCCATAATAATGAAAGTTTCTGTACTAGGATACTGTCAATAGATGAAGTGAATATTTCTGTACTAGAATGATGTCAATAGCTGTAGTACATGTTTCTGTACTAGAATGATGTCAATAGATGTAGTAAATGTTTCTGTACTAGGATAATGTCAATAGATGTAGTGCAGGTTTCTGTTATAGGATGTTATCAATAGATGTAGTGCAGGTTTCTGTAATAGGATGCTGTCACCAGATGTAGTGAATGTTTCTGTACTAGGATGTTGTCAATAGATGTAGTGAATGTTTCTGTACTAGGATGTTGTCAATAGATGTAGTGAATATTTCTGTACTAGGAAAATGTCAATAGATGTAGTGCAGGTTTCTGTTATAGGATGTTATCAATAGATGTAGTGCAGGTTTCTGTAATAGGATG
>JAUMGZ010197137.1:0-23662 GCA_032359645.1 Pododesmus macrochisma | reverse complement strand
ACGTATACAATAACCTGTAAAAATTATCATGTCATGTTAAAAGACTTTTTCAGTGGTTGTACGTGTACAATAACCTGTAAATATGCTCACGTCATGTTAACAGTCTTTGTCAGTGGCTGTACGTGTACAATAACCTGTAAATATGCTCACGTCATGTTAACACTCTTTGTCAGTTGCTGTACGTATACAATAACCTGTAAATATGCTCACGTCATGTTAACAGTCTTTTTCTGTGGTTGAACGTGTACAATAACCTGTAAATATGCTCATGTCATGTTAACAGTCTTTTTCTGTGGTTGTACGTGTACAATAACCTGTACATATGCTCACGTCTTGTTACCAGTCTTAACACTCTTCGGTGGTTGCACGTCTACAATAGAAGCAATCAGTATCAGTTTGTAAACATTTACTTCATTTGCACATTTTCTGTTTTTTATAAGAAAAGTTTATCAAATGCAGAAGCTCGATTTGATTAAAACTACAAAACTGTTTATGATATATACATTTTGCTTTGTGCTTACTTTTTCTCTCTTCATTAATCACGTTGCTGGTCAGTCGTCTGTGGAGATAAGGAAAAGGTAGCCCGTGGTCAATCAAAAACTGACCCATACATAACCCCTATAACACCACATTGAAGTGTCGCGGTCAAAAAGGGGTCGTTAAGATATCTTAAGTGACCAGTCGTAAATAAAACGAAACTTAAAAGTTTATTAATACTTAAATATTGGTATTGTTCCATAAGTTGTTGATAACATTTTAACGTTTCCTGTGCCTTTACAAATAAGAACTTCTTAAAAGTACATTTGATTTCTTGAATTGAAAATGAATCGTCAATATTTTGAATTCAATGAATAAATTATGAACATGAAAAAGCACCAATTGATAGCTTCTGTTATTCGGATATGAAATAGTTGAAAATGGAATGATCCATTAGCATAGTTATTACGTTAATAGGCTTTACTATGGTCCATAATTATCCACTTATTGCAACTCATTTAATCTTAAGTCATAAAGTCTTTGTTCGAGAGTAGCCCTGCCTTAAACATTTATTATGTCGCTTAATTTCAATTAAGATTATGAAAAGCTACGAGAAAAACTTGGCTTACTTCTTTAAACCTATTAAAATTAATAAACAAGAACCTTTCGTTGTATATCGGCCAAAAACGCTACTTGTGAATGTCCTAAAGATAGGTCAACTGGCCGCGGTGGCGTGTAATCCCCAGAACTCTGACACAGAAAGCCTTTAGTCTTTCGTTTCCTGTGAATACTATAAGCCATCTAATACAGAAATCGTGTGGTACATGTTTGGTCATCGAGAGCTGCCCCGGGCTCGTCACAATACCCCTGTCGAGATATTGTGCAAATAATATCTTTATTGACAAAAGGTCGTCGCTTTGCGGTCCAGTACGGCGTGTCCACTCCAACTCGGAACACCTGTTTCATCCGTGTATCAAAGACCTGCGTGGTGCGAGGCTTATGGGGAAAACGCAACATTAAGCCAGCATGTATAGCCTTCAACAAACAATCCACGCAAACACTAATATACATATATTGTATAACAAATCTGCATCTAAACTTAAAGTAGTAAGAGTACCCAGTTTGATTCAATGTACAGACACGTCAGTGAATTACAGTCAATTAGTACAAGTTTGTTACAATCCCATCATCGCCTTTAAATAAAAAAAATCCACCACAACTCCAGAAAGTTATTTTTTGCTCACTTCGACATGAGTGTGATCGAATCTGACAACACTCATGGAAACAAGATTTGTAAAGTTCTGATTGATGTTTTTGTTTAGAAAATAAAAACCCCGACGAAGCCTTCGGAAGATAAAATGTATTGAAAAGAATTGGACGAATCGAAGAGATCTCCATTAAGCTATATATGTGCATGATACCGAATCATATTCTACGACCGAAGATATTTATAATGGTTTTTGTTTTGTTTTTCAGACAGTCATAGAGACAGTTTTACAGCAGTCATAGAGACAGTTTTACAGCAGTCATAGAGACAGTTTTACAGCAGTCATAGAAACAGTTTCACAGCAGTCATAGAGACAGTTTTACAGCAGTCATAGAGACAGTTTCACAGCAGTCATAGAGACAGTTTCACAGCAGTCATAGAGACAGTTTCACAGCAGTCATAGAGACAGTTTTACAGCAGTCATTGAGACAGTTTCACAGCAGTCATAGAGACAGTTTTACAGCAGTCATAGAGACAGATTTACAGCAGTCATAGAGACAGTTTTACAGCGATGATGCGCCAAAATTGTGTCAACATCCCTTTATCGAGGTTTGAGGTGACGCGACCATCCTAACACCGATTTCCAAGATGGATGTAGTAGTATTTATAGACACAGTGACCTTGATCTTTGACACAGGGTCCCAGAATCAGCAGGGTTCTTCTTTACTTTATTTATGAATAAAATCACTGTTTCCAACGACAAGTCGTTAGTTGATCTTCCATCGTGTTTAGTAATAACGAAGTGAGTTTTGGACAGTGGATGCAAATTATATAGGGTGCCGATGATTCGTCCCTTATAATGATGAAATGGGCGTTTGTTATTGTCTTGAGTGTCATACACATATTTACACGTGCATGCAAGTCAAACTCCTGTAAAAAGAGGACGGCTGCTTAAAAACGATGCTTTAACGTATCATGGCAACATCATCATGTTTATGGTTATGGTTCTGCGACACGCCAATGACAAATTGGGACAGTGGCTGCTAAAAAAATGTGAGAACTCGGCTGGAATTCAGAAATCAATGCCCATTAACAGATTTATATTTAAATAAAATACCTTTTTATCTTATAAAAATAATAAACTTTTCAATATATTTACAACATTGTAGTAAGAAATGGTCCAGGACAGTTCTAGGTATGCAAAATCGTGTTCTCTTCAATTTCAAAGCGAGAATCTATTTAACTGAATTTTCAATTGTGACTTCATCAGTGGTTTTGCAATCATGCGAGCGCGTCTCTTCATTTCTGGAAAACCCATTGTACCTATTACCCATAGGTTTCTAGTCTGTGATATGACCTCCACAAGAGTCCATTACTAGTCATGCAACATTAAGACCATTAAATTGAGAAAACATACAAGGGCATGATTCAGCTCAAACTAAGATAAATTATAAAATAAACATTCATCATGTTTTGTTAATATAGTCACAAGGATATATATGTTATTGAAACGACAGTTTACTTTTGGAGACCTCAATGTGCATTGGCCTTGTAACTCGTTGATTGAACATGTCGGTCGAATCATCTTTGTTTACACTGGGTTGACTGTTCACGGACGCACAGAAATCCTTGTCCTCCTACACCATTATGTGTTCACCGTTCTCGCTTAATTACAGGCCTCACCTTGGAACGCATCCTACCTGAAAGATTTCATTTAATAAACAGTTTATTACTGGAAAACTACAACATGATCTATATGTAAAGCTTTTCATCAAGACCAACGCAGTGTCATTCAAATATAACTTACGGAAGCCCATGGGTTCGTTCGACACTATGTCTCTACACTGTACATTGACGTTGTACAGGACACACACAAAGTCCACATGCTCTCGTGAATCTGTGGACATATGGATACTTCATAAATAGTGTGAAGCGTGTCGATTTTCATTTGGGTTTTTTTCAAGCTGAAAATCGAACTTTCTGTTATTCTGACGGTGAAAGAGTGTAGTTATATTTTGCTAGTATTATCTTGCTACTAAGCCCGATAGAAACTTTGCAATACGATGTGTACTAACAGTTCATTATCAAGACGTCTTTGTCCGGATCTTCATTATGAAACTTGGTGTGCGTTTGCATTATCAAAAGTAGGGTTCAAGGTTGCTCTTTCGTATGCTTTACAATTCTAAACAGTTGACATACAAGGGACATTTACTTACATTTATGCAATCATGTTAAGTGATTCTGTAGTCATCTTGAGAGTTTTATTACATATTTACCAGTGAAATATAGAGAAATATCCTTTTAGATAAATCTGTTATCCTTCACCAGTGAAAATATCTGTCTGTAACTTTTATTAATTTTGAACTATTAAAACCATTTCAAACATTATTTAAAATGTTTGTGGTGTTTTTTTTATATGTTATTCTTATCAATTCTATAAGAACTACTTTCTGTGCGGATTTATTGATACTGGGGGTAAAATTAATCGCGACGCTACAGTTGATTCACGATGCAATAAAGTTGAAATGGTAAAAATAGATAGGGAAATAATTCAATGTTGTTTTCTTGAATATCATAATTATTTCACTCGTGAAATTAATTTGATTTTCAAGAAAACAACATTGAATATCCTCTAATTATTTTGTAGGATGTCACACTAACCTGCTATATCTTAGTTGAGAACGAGATAACATGTCGTTTTGTCATATTGAAACTGCTATGTGACTTAATATCAGAAAATCCGTCTAGTACCATTTCATCTCGTTCATACACCAGTCCAGGGTCGTAGCCTGGGGAAAACCGGTACGTGGCAAACATGTTTTCTACTGCACACAAATATTCGCTGATTTGTCGGGATTGCAGTCATAGAAAAAAGAAAATTGCAAAAGTTTCGGGGAGGGGATTGCTTTTGTTAATGACTTAATCTCCCGCACAAATCATCAAAACTCTTTTTTAATTAGGCTTTCTTCGAGGAAATATGATTTATCTTATAATGAGGTTTTGATCAAGTTCATATAACTCCAAATTTTATATAAGGTTGTGATCAAGGTCATATTAATTTTCACCTTATTTCTAATGAGGTTTTAGGTTCAAGGTAATATTAATTTTCACCTTATTTCTAATGAGGTTTTAGGTTCAAGGTCATATTAATTTTCACCTTATTTCTAATGAGGTTTTAGGTTCAAGGTCATATTGTTTTATTAGTTATTATAAAAAGAAGTTTTGTTCAAGGTCACACTGTTTTACTAGAAATTTCAAATGAGATTTTGGTTTCAACAATCCATATTCTTTATAAATGAGATATTGTCCAAAGTTATTTTGCTTTACTACTTATTGTAAATGATATTTTGTCAAGGGTCACATAGTTTTACTACTTGTTTTGAATAAAGTTATGTCCAAGGTCACATTGTGTTACTACTTATTTTAAATGATAGTCTATCCAAGGTCATATAGTTTCAATCCTTATTTCGAATGAAGTTTCGGTGAAGTCAGTTCAATGTCGTATAATTTTAGATCTTCTTCTTACTGTATCAATGAAATCTTGCCAAAAAAGCCAAGGTCAAAGACAAAAGCTCAAGGACGGTTTCTGTTTCAGCATTCAGAAATAAAACCTTGA
Organism: Pododesmus macrochisma; assembly: GCA_032359645.1. Lineage (NCBI taxonomy): Eukaryota > Metazoa > Mollusca > Bivalvia > Pectinida > Anomiidae > Pododesmus > Pododesmus macrochisma. The sequence goes on along the minus strand of JAUMGZ010197137.1, from coordinate 18,362 downwards.
CCAGGTTTTATTTTTACATACATTTGACATGTATTACTTCACTACTCTAGCCATAGCTATATCTTGTTGTTAACACTTTATACGAAAAGATGTTTAACAATACGATAAATCAATTTGCAATTTTAACACGTTTGTTCGTTCTTTGTTACAACAGAGTGAATACAAATAGCGTGTTGAATATATTCTCCGTGGGATTTTTCCTATGAATTCATTATCTACAAAAGTTCCCTAAAGTCGCCGATACACCACCACCAGGCAGCGATAATGTAACCATGAAATGCGAAATAGACCAAGGAACACTGTAATGTATTGAGTGACGGAGTTTATTTTAATTTCATAAGCCCACGTAAGTATTGAATGTGTGTATGAACCATGCAGATAAGCTTATGATAGTCAAAGCAGCACTATCTCCCTACGGATATTAAAATTTCATATTTAGTTAACGCAGTGGGCTGTTCGAGTTGAATGTATTTTTATTGCTGCGTACCAGCTGATCATGGCTTCTGAAATACCGTCCACACTTGATACGCGCTATTTCTTTGCCAGAATAAAATGCACGTTTTCTGTAGAAAAAACATATCCCGTGGCATTTCAAAAGAGTGCGCAGTGGCAATTTTCTAGAATATTTTTTTCAAGAATCTCAATGTTTGCTCCAAATTATTTCCTGATTAAATCCCACATATGAAGATGCATAATGGATTCACTGGTATTACACAAACTGTGTTCTTCATACGTACCCACTTATAATCTCATCCTATCTCCCTTTTCTTGCCTCTTAAAGTTAGAAATCTGAAAACGGATCTTGGTCTGATACTGGCTCGCACGCGCCCCCAGACAGGAAGTGCTTCTATCGTTGGCAGATATTCACTGGATGCTATGTACAAAACTGGCTTTGACCCCTGGTTAAATCTGCTCATAAACATTTGATCTACCTGATGAAGAAGAATTTGGCAGCATTCGTGAATATTTTGGAGAGCATATGTTTTAGAACGGTGCTTTATGTACATTATAGGGATAGATGTATTGACGACCATTAGTTTATAACGGCAATTAAGTCGGGTCCCGTGCTCGAATCCCGGACGCGGTTAAACTTGAATCTTCATATTGGTAGTATTACATCGACAAACTGCGATGTTTGAAATTATAATACAGAATTGAATAACAAATGCGTTTACGTTTAAGGCGTCTGAGATTTAGTGCGTTCGTAACGTGACAACACTTTGAAGTTAGTTCAAGTTAATAGTGCATCGTGTGATGTAATCCTGTTAGGATCTGAACTGTATTTAAAAGACGTTTAATTTCACACAATTTCGTTTTAATATAATCCCATTATTGAATTCTATAGTTTATTAAAACCATGTCCATCTTGCGCAAGCCACGTAGTTCTCACAGTTCTCGAGAAGCTTGATGAGCTGTAATACATTGATAGATTATTATCATATTTTGGATGGAGAGGACGCACCAAGGTATAATGATATCACCAATAGTGATAATTGTTATATATTATAAAAATTGCATAAATATTGAAAACTGTTTTTCAAAGTTCTTTTTTTTTAGTTCTCGGGAATTAATAGTTTATCTTTGCAAATATGATAATATAGAACGCCAAATTAGCATGTATTCAATTATCAACACCTATCTTCAAATTATTGAACCTATCTTCAATTTTTTGAAGGAAAATTATAATAAGTTGAACCCATCTTCAATTATAGATAATTACACCTATCTTTATTCATTTAAAGATAATTGCAATTGGATTGGGGATAGATTCAATTGCATCGTACATATCCTCAGAGACCAGACGTAATATCATATCTCTGATATCTTGAACAATCGAATTGAACCCATCTTCTCTAGCCAAGTGTCCGATGTCGCATGAACATCGTACACTTGGCTTGAGATTGTACCTATCTTCAATTCTAGTGACCTATCTTCAATTCTAGTGATCTATCTTCAATTCAACTGGATCTTCTTCAATTGAATTGAGTCTATATCTTTAACTAATATGTATAGATACACCGTAACCTTAAATGAACTGAACCTATCTGCAAATGAACTGAACATATCTTCAATTAATTAAAACTATCTTCAATTAAATTGAATCTTTTTAAGAAGACATCATTATTATTTTTGAATTGGAGATATGAGTTAAACTCCAATTGAATTGAAGAAAGGTTTAATTGAATTGAAGATTGGTTGTATGTAAGTAAAAACAAAAAATTCACGGGTACTCTTTTTTTATTACTGAGTTCTGTGGATGTCATTCGAATTCGCATACCGTCTGCCATTGAATTGACGCAATGACAATATGTGAGCTTAATGTACAGAATTATCTTTTACAGATTTGTTTAAACTTGAATTTAAGTTTTTTTTTTATAAATCAATAAACCATATTTAATATGGTTTTTCCCGAACTACACGAAACCCTCTTTTTAATATTAAGCGAGGGGTTTGACAGAAAAGCCAAATGAACTCCAACTTCTACGCTACTCAATACCAGTCTTTCGTTGTATGAATGGTGCACGGCAAACAATGATCAAAATCTATGAATCAGTCAGTCTTTATAGAATTTAAAAAAAATTTGGTAAGCATTACCGATAAGAACCGGACATGTAACACATTACGACTCTAAACCCCGCTGAGCTGTTCTCCAAAAAGGGATAGTTGAAATTCTTTGGTAGTAAAGAAAACCATGCGACGTGGGCCGTGTAAAGCATGTGCGTCAGAGGTTCTTTTTCAAACAGGCACGTGCTCTATCAGAACATCTTGAGAAAATGTATGTGATGCAAGTCATTGACAAAACTGATAAGTCGAAATCGATTTTAATTTAAGCACGTGGGCGTTACGGAGATGAAATTTACTCCGTTGATATTATGCCATTTAAAAGTATCCTTAGAGCGATTGTTTTTTATACATTCGTGTTTTGTTAAATTTTGTTCTAGGAATGTTATCTTTCCTCTGGAATTTCGAACATATCTAAAATACATTAGTACTATTTCGTATTTTAAAAAAAGAAAAAGGAAAAAAGTAAGCGGTCATTATCATTAAAGCTTGTATCTGTCATATGTTGAGTAAATATAACACCATTAAATATACCGAGATTAAAAACAATTTGTCCACGCCGTTTTTAAAAAGCCGCCAAGTGTAAGATCATCGTGAGGTAAACAACATCGCCAGCATCACAGCAGAAACAACAAAGTAATAGAGTTCTAGAGTCCTGGATAATAAACCCATAAAGAATAGTTCATCATAGTTCAAGAGAGAGTGTGTGTTGTGTTCTACCAAAAGTATATACATTTATATATATATACTGATTAAAAACTGTAGCTTCATGCGACCTGCTTTATGATATCAACAATAAAACTATATGAAAGTGTCCAATTATAAGTTGCTGGTTTTACTATGCCTATTTCATGTTAGAGATGTAGTTAGATTCAAAACATAACCGTTTCTATATGTTATGTAGTTAGATTCAAATCGTTTCTATATTTGTAATAGGTAGCGGCAGCATGTAGTAATCTTTTATTGTGCATCTACAAACAACTAGGTTTTTATTTATTTTACTGGAGGTGTAGACACGTGAAGCTACATGATTCCGCAGGTGTAATGCATTGACAAGTTCAAGTACAGCAGGTATGTCCTGATGTTTGTTTGTTTATTGGGGTTTAGCGTCCCTCTAATTCATGCATAGGTCATATCGAGACAGTGCCTGCTTGTGACAGAGCACACTGATGACAACTTTATAGTGCTGTCTCACTGAAATATCACGCCACAGACACATTGACATACATGTTATACTTCACTCCGTCACATTATCCTTACACCGAGCCAACCAGTCCTCCTCCACCATAATTAGTTCTGAAGACGAAATCAGCAAATGACAACATACATTCTTGTACCAAGAGATGCATTGGTATCAAGAGCAAATCTTCAGAATATTGTGGACCTTGGTTTATCTGTAGTACTTCATATCACTTTATGGAAAAATGAGTCCTGAAGAACCGGAGTTCCAATCACAATTTAGTGTTTCTTTTTTTGTGCTAGTGAAAGTCAAACTGAATGCTGTACCTTCATCTTTAATATGAGAGGTGTGTTTCATTAAATGGTTAATCTTGGCTCACGTACAACTACTTCAAAACGAAAAAGGTGAGAATGCAAGAACAAGCTATTTTCTTGCAATTAAGTCCCCCACAATGGATGTACCATTCTAAAGTATCCATAACCTGAGGATTCATATACATTTGTAAGCCACCTTCTGATAAAGTTTAATTCAATTTAAACTTCATTTGCCTGAAACAATTCTATATTAAAATTAATTTTTTTTTCTAGATATGCTCCAAAGATTTGTTTTGACATTTTCTGTATTAAAGGGCCATAACTCTGGCAAATGTTGGCTTACAATATTCAAATTTGAACTCAACCCTAGGATTCATATAAACAACCTTCTGATAAAGTTTCATGAAAATTAAACTTAATTTGTTCCAAGATATACTCCAGAAACCACACACTCATGCAGGCACGCATGCACGCACGCACACACACACACACACACACTGCAACCTGAACTTGAGAAATTCTTTGATTCTGACAAGGAGATACAGTAGAATGAACTCATTTATGTTTGACTATCAGGTACTGGTGTGACAACAAAAATGACCTTTATACTTGTAGCAATCTCTGAATATTGTATAATATTAAACAACATGTGCCAACAAAAGACATGTAGACCTAGGTCAAGATCGTTTAGCAATGTTAGTATGCCAAACAAGAAATTTTGTTGGTTTTTGAGAACTTTGACTTGAAGCAACTAAGAAGGCAGCACCTGGTTTTTTGATTGAACAAAAAGATTATGAGACAAATCTAACAACTGAAAAAGGTGATAATACAGCCCACCTTTCCTTAAAAACAGGCACTTTTTGTGGAAGGTTAATAACTACTGTCACTTTTAAGTAACCAGTTCAACTGAGAACACACTTCATTCCAAGGATTGGCCTTTGGTTAACTTTACTGTCACTTTTAAGTAACCAGTTCAACTGAGCACACACTTCATTCCAAGGATTGGCCTTTGGTTAATAATTACTGTCACTTTTAAGTAACCAGTTCAACTGAGAACACACTTCATTCCAAGGATTGGCCTTTGGTTAACTATCTATTGCATCATAATGAACAACAAACACTATTTTCAAGTTTCCATCAAAGGATTTTATGTTTTTCTTGTGTTTTATTTACAGCATTTAAGATGATCACATTTTGAACAAGTTTACAGCACTGTGTAGGAACTGCTCATTATTAACAAGCTAATACTCATTTACATATTTAAATGTATGCAAGTAAAATAACCACACTTTACACATGGAGTTATAACTGTCAACAATATCTACAATGTAACAAAAATGTACATACTTCTATATGTACAACTGTATTTACTTAACAACTAATTATCTCAGACATAATTGAAGAAGTACCCAAGAAATTTTATATAAAAACACAAAGAAAAATACATCAACAGTTTAAGATTAACTTCATATACAAAAACTCTTGCATTGCTAGCACAAGAAGATAGGCAAGTAATTATTTAAAAAAAAAAAAAAAAAAAAAAAAAAAAAAAAAAAAAAAAAAAAAAAAAAAAAAAAAAACACGATTTCTTTTAATAACTCTTTTTAAAAACTTTTTTTGTGTATGGTATACGTCCACATTACTTGTTAATTCATGCCCTCATTTGGTTAAAAAAAACATATATGTTAAAACAATGAATTTTTAACCTACAAATTGTGAATGTTTTTCCATAATGATACTACAATGTAGTTTAAATGTGTACTGTACAAATACTGGATCAATCACATTACAGGTATATTGATATAAAACCTTATATTTAGGCATACACATGAATCTCCAAAACAAAAGGAGTACCGAAAAAATAATGTGATAATCTTATACATTTATATAAGAACTCGTCAGGTCTATAGATGTACTTGTATTTTGCTGTGATATTTCTAGCTGTGTTGTTGATGAGAAGATGCTATAGTAACAAGATCAACACAGTATGCTGTTGATGCTTAATTGGGTTATTTTGTATGTGCACAGATGTACTTAGATAGCTATAATCCAGGACATAGTTTGACTTGTATATAATGTTTGGAAGTCATGTCCACTGCAAATCTCACTACATTACATTTCGAGAAGAAAATTTGAAAGGTTTTATGCATGGAAATCGGCAGAATTATCAGAGTTCATTAGGGATATTGCATTCAATAGAGCTGGTATAATCCAAGACATGGTTGTGTAATCAGCAGTATGCTTGTTGTTCAGCTATTGTTGTGTGCCATATCTTAATGCACATCATGTACTTCTTGAAAGCCATAAACATAGAGACATGACCTCAGTGTCTGGCATCTCTTTGCTACAAGTATAAAGATTTAGTTGAATACTTCTTCTACATCGCGTTTGAGTCAGTAAAATATTCAATACCCGGTACCTAAATCAGGATTTCCCATCAGAAACTGAAATTACATAATAGTGGTCTTAGAAAAATATGAATCTTGGGAAAGAAAAAAGTCTACAAAAGAAGAAAATTTGCGAGTATTTTTAAACACATGAAGTGTATGAAACATGGAAAACTTACAAGCCAGAATTTTGTGCTACAGAGATTGTAAATGAGCAACAAAGCTGGCCTAAATACTTGTTCTGTATTTCTACATGTACAGCCATTCCCAAAAGGAACAAAAACAATGCTAAATTGACAGTTAAATAAAACATATGAAGCAGTATATGTTTATGGAAAGTACACCGCCCTGTAGTATATGTGTAATTACTTGTGAAACAGCATCGTTATAAGTCTATAGAATCAAATGATTCAGAAACATGTAAAACACTTGGCTTTGTTCATAGATAAGGTGTTGTTAATCAGGAGATAAGTTTTGGCCTGCTACTGTACATGGGTGACCTAGATGGATATTCTTGTAGATCTTCCTCTACCCACTTGAACACAGGAAACCAGAGAACTTAGGATAAAACAGTGTTCTACATAAAGCCATGTGTCTACTGGTAAATGTCCTAATTATTACAGAAACCACTAAAACATGCACTCTGCAAACTCCTCACACAGTTTGACTCGCTAAACTAGGTCTGTATTAGATGTACAATGCTGACATTTGTTGGCCGACCTTAACTTACTGTTTCTTGCTGATAGAATTTTATAAAAACTTGTTTGTGTAAAAGTGGTATAAATGCTTTATAAACTTTATTGACTAGTTAAGCTGTGTGGTGCTCCTTTTTTGTAAAATATCTAAATGTTACGCAATCTGTTACATGCATTTCTGTCATATTTTATGAAATCTCGGTGCAACATGACACATAATTGTTTATGTAGTATATATGCAGAAATTTTTTCAGGTGTATTGCCAATTTAAGACAGTTGATTTTAGTCCATTCCAAATTCATCCTTTTTAGTATATATAATTTATCCAATTTAATTTTACATTAAATGAAGATTGTATTTCTGTGAAAATCACATTGAAATTGCCTAAATTTGTCCTTGCAATAAATTCCATGAGTATAATGTCCTTTGATATAAATGTAGATATTAATATTTCAACAAAAAATATATATTACATATTCAAGCTTTAAAATGGAGAATCTATTTGAACTTGAGCTGATCATGAAATTCACATATATATATACCATATTTTTTATCTATATTCATATGCCCTCTCTCATATATTTATGACAATTACCAATTATGTAAGATCAGTTTACAAATAAACTTAACATTGTATGAGCATGAACATTTTTACAAAGAACAACATGCCAGAATGTATATAGTATGGATTCTTATACCATGTGACAGTGGCCATAACAAAACAACCATGTGGCATGTTGTTATTAACAACAATATTGATTGTGGTGAGAATTACAACAGCAACATCAAATATCATGGAGAAAGTAACAAATGAAATCATAATAAAAATCAATGGCAGTGTTTAAAAGGCCTATACATGATAATCACAAGCTGCTATTTAAATGTTACTTATAAACTGCTACAAATAGTCTATGCAGAGCCTGATCATACATTGTCACTTTTAATGCATAAATCTCAAGGTTGACAAAACATTTTACTCATAGTTCTAAAAATTCATCTGAATCAATTTGCTGACTCGGAAATGAAAATTTATGGATCTTTCAAAAGTATTTCCACGAAACGATTGATTTCAAAATATTTGGGAATGCCATTCATCATCACACAATCCATCACACTAAAATGATTCCAATAGTAATGTCTTGGTTATGAATTAAATAATGATGTTACAGGTTCATCATGATTGATATGAACTGTGTTTTAAGACATTATTACACTGTGGTAGTTCTTAAAGTACAACACATTTACATAGTTATTATCACACACCTACTAAGACAGTTTAGGTGATTTATCAACATTTATGCCACAAAATGAATCCATGTAAGTTAATCCACATTGATACATAGTACCAGTATATAGCATACAGACACAAATGTATGATCAGACTATACATGTAGTGCTATATATAGGTGATGTAATTCAGCTTACAGTTAATTATCAGTCATTTATTACAATTACATGATAAAACTATCATTACTGTTTCTGGTGTGATCACTGAGCATTAAAGTCATGATTTCAGATACATGTATACATACTATACTTGCCTCGTGATGGAAAACCATATTCTACAACTGTAACCACCTTACGAGTTATAGATACCAGACATATATGTAATATTAAATAACGTTCAATATATTGCACTGAAGTTTGTTAGGAAAATGATGTGATGAAATTAAACTAGATTGAAATAGGTACAGTGAAACCACCAGAAATTCAGCTTTTGTATGAAAAGTGTGTACATGTTTTGAAGGTACATGTATGATGTTATTGTTAAAACAAATGTTGAACAGTATCAAAAAGGTGAAAAAATGGAAAGAAAAAATAGAAGGGAAAGTCCCCAATCACTACTTAATAGCCTTCAAAATGATTGCCTAGATACAACAACCAATAGGTGTGAAGTACGCATTACTGATTACAAACAAGTAAATCATCTCAAGTTGCTTCTTTTTAAGTCAATAGTGTTTTGACTCTAGGAACTGTTGACTACCTGATGGACACAAATTAAAGCTCTGTACGAAAAAGTATACCGGTAGGTATTACGAAACAGTGTCGTTACTGTAAATCGTGACACTTACTTTATAAAGCAGAAGGTTTAATTTGTATCAATCAGATTGTAGGCTAATCAATCAAACTTAATACACTAGCTGTTATATAAGTCTGTATAGTTCATACACTGTGGAAAGGAAGTAAAATTTCAGAGATTTTAATATCGACTCTGGATTGAATAATTCTGTATGCAATAACATGTGTCATGTGTATCATTCAAACTTCTTAAAGTAGGTCATGGGATAGGTTCTGATTAATATCATTGAGAAATCCAGACTATGTTTATTATCCTTGATCTTAACAACGCTTTAAAATGTGAACACAACATAAAATTGTGTTTTTTTTCTTATATTTTCTATGAAAACTAAATGTTTAGTATATTATGTACATGCATACTAGATCTTTCTCTTTGTTGTTAAAGATTTAACAATACAGTATACATGTACATTAACTGCTTCAAAAATAAACTATGAATTTAGCACTTAATCCTGATACATGTACCTGTTACTTCATACAGTACCTGTGTTCCCAAATATGTGTATATTGGCAAGGAATACTGAACATGAATTGTTCAAAATAACGGTTTTCTCCAAAATGTAAAAAAAAAATCCTTTTCATCAAATACTATCTATAAATACATTTAAACCTGGAGCAGAAAAACATCACTGTTATAAAATCAATACATGTTAAAGTCTAAAATATTGAAAAGGAAGAAATGACTTTAACCAGTATTTAGGTTTTACTGGTAAGTATATATACAAGTATGTCAACTTTAGTAAAAACATCCATGGCTGGTACATGTTCCATGTGTAAATATGACAGATAATACATTTACTGTATAGTACAATGTAAGTACAGAAATAACCAGTTAACAAATAGTGTAACAGACAAATAGCATGATTTAACATTGGCACAGAATATAAGAATCATACAACGATAATCAACTTTTATATGTAACAACTAGTCATTAAAATAATTTGATAGTAACACAGAAACATATAACTGGTCAACATATCCTCCAAAAGAAGATATACAACACTGTATTATTTATAATACAAATATAATAATAATAAACACTGGCACATTAATTATACAATTATGTTACACTCCATGGGACCTGTATTTAACAACAAGTACTGATATTGACAGTACTTTTATCACACAGAGAACACACAAATATCACCATACATATTTAACAAACTATAGATCTTACATATATATGCTGATACTCGTGAATCACAAGTCTACCTTCACCACATTTATTCCCAATCCAGGTATCTACGAACTTGAACTTGAGTCGGACTCAAACAATAATAAACGTCTGGATTGTGAAGAGTTAATTGGCTCCTCACCAGATTTTTTTCCTGACTTAGAGTTTTTAGCTGCACACTGGCAACCTTTCATCCTACATTTGTTGTAGCATACAGTGCATGCTTTTAACACCCCTCTTGCTGGCCAATAACAACAGAGGCAAGGGAGGCATAAAGACGAAATAGCCATGCAAGTCCACCTCGAACAACAATGGGGCTTGCTGCAACAAGCGCAAGGGTCTGTGTAACATTCATAATCTGCGTCCTGTTCATCTTTACCACAATGGTAAAACACACCTTTCACCGCACAGAAACAAGTACATTTTTCAAGAACAGCGTTCGGGCTAACCTGACACCTATTGCCGCAAAGCCATCGTGACGGTAGCTCACGTGGCTCTGTGCAGTCCCCACATCGACACTTTTTACATCTATTACAGATAATTGAATCATCATCAATTTCTACAACGGGTTCCTTTTTCAAAGGAGGTGAAATTGACACAGGTGGTTGAGTTATAACAGCACTGTTTAATGCCCTTCTACCAGTCCTTGAAGGTAGTGCTACCCTTGGTAATGTATCCCTACTTGTTATTGCCCCAAGTACAATATGCCCCGGCCCAGGGGATTTCAAACTTCCTAGGGGCTGGCCCCTAGGACTGTCCACATATTCATTTTGCTGGCGAGGATGCGGCCTCACCTGATCAAGGGTTATGACGGTGCCACCATTACCCTGATCTGGGGGTGGTAACGTCTGCCTGGTTGGGGGTCTAAGCGCAGATCTCATCTGGTGTTGTTACATAATGTACATTCCACATAGGAGGTCCTGCTCGTCATTTTCTCATTTTCTGCAAAAGAAGGACAAAAACATGAGTCTTTTATGTGCATGTAAGCATGTTAATACTTCCCTCAATACATATATGTAAATTAAAACGGGAAAAAATTCAAAGGAACTAATTGAAAACAATCCAGACTTATTTCAAATCATACACTATATACACATATGTAAAACATACATGTTAAATAGTAAAGAATCTAAACGACTTTTCATGGCAAATGAGATTGATAAAATTCATGCTTATGTTTCCATAAATCCTATGTGATATGGAAACTTTTTAATAGGGCTATATTCAGAAATGTTCATGTAAACATACAATGTATTCTTATACTGTAAAAAGATTTGTAAATAATATAATATATCATAACATATGATTATGAGCTGTATCTCGAGAGTTGTTGATTCCATCCTTTAACCCATATATGTACAAAGATTTGTAGGACTTAAATATTCTACATAGAAATTTAACAAACCGTATAAATTTATTTATATTGTTGAGCTGGCCATTTGGTCTTCTTTAACCCTAAGGACAATTGAATCAACTTTACAGTTTGTATCTGTACATATTCTATATAACTACAATATTAATATGTACATTGAATACATGAATAACAGGTACATGTATGTATAGTCGTATACAGTACTTGATATGATATATATTAAATATAATTATATACATGTATGACAGTATGTACATGTATGTAAAGATTGTATGCAATACATGTACATCACAAATAAATGGGAATTTAAGCTAGTATTGAAATTTTCACAATGACATATGCATTGATTTTTAATCTTTACACACATACAATGTACTTCAACACACGCACGCACGCACGCACACACACACACACACACACACACACACACACACACACACACACACACTACTATTTACTGGCATGGTATAGTTATACAAAGTACACAATTGCATGTAAAGAGAAACAAATTTAAACCCACAAAATAATATAGAATTCATTTTGACATAAATCATACTTGTACTCGTATAAACTGCATGCATATGTACAGTATTAATTGCATGCTTTAAAATTGGACTAACTATTTTTCTGATTTAACCTAGCTTTAGTTGAGCATTTAGTTGAGCAAAAGAACTTAACAAAATGTAGCCTTAAATATATGATGACTAAAACTACAAATATAAAGATGATACATTTGTACATGAAACTTGTTCGTTTTGTACCCAAAAAAGTTAATGACTTTTAGAGTCATCTACATGTACAGATGATCTACATATACAGATGATCTACATATACAGATGATCTACGTGTACAGATGATCTACATGTACAGATGATCTACATATACAGATGATCTACATATACAGATGATCTACGTGTACAGCTGATCTACATGTACAGATGATCTTCATGTACATGTTACAATTGACATTAAAAATAAGAAATCTGATTCTCTATCATATCATGCACGTTTCTTAAGATGTAGTATTAATGTCGAAACCACAGAAGTATGCAGGCATCAATCTACATATACAAATGTATATGCATATTAGGTTACATGGAGATGGTGTCTGCTAATTTTGACAGTGTGCACTTAGGGCGATTTTATAGTGATGTCTCACTGAAATATCTCGCTGCAGCCACTGCTAATTTTGACAGTGTGCACTTATGAGGACTTTATAGTGGTGTCTCACTGAAATATCTCGCTGCAGCCACGTTGACATGATACATGTACTTCACTCAGTCACATTATCTTGATACCAAGACAATACAACCAGTCCTTCTCCTTCGCAGAAATGCTGAGCGCTTGCCAGTGAGAAAATTGCCTCATTTAAGCGGCTTATGTTTGGATTCAGCCAGGATTTGAACCCCATACTTGGATTCTAGCACCAGCCTACATGTAGCAGCCCAAAGTGAACGCTCTACCTCTGAGCTACCGCGACAGTTACTATATAATGTTATATACATGTAGTAATATTAAAGGAATGTATAATCTACCTAGGTCAGTCATTGTCATCACTGAAGGGAAATAAGTACACACCTAGACTGGTACCCTGTGGTTGAAACTTGAATTTGTACATTTCTTTATACATGTACATTCAATTAATATTAATTAAATTTCACCTTGATCAATTAAATTAGAGATATATCAAAAGTGCATATAGATATTGAATATTTATAAATATAACCTTAACATAATGATAGAATACCAAATACATGTTATAGATTTCAGTCTTTAAAAACATGTAATATCAAGAATAACATGTATTTAATTTGGTTTTTGGTTATATATATAGTTGTGGTTTAACTTCACTTCAGAATATTCTTGTAAGTCATAATATTTAAGACAAAATCTGCTTTAAACAATGCAAACTCAGCCAGTCTGGCGAAAATACATGTTGTATGATCATGCCACACACTTTAATGTGATACTCTACCCATTCAAATATATTAATCTGACACCAACCAGTCTTTGTTTGTGGTAATTTATAAGGGCTTATTATCCGATCAACAGCTAAGGTCATTTACGGACATGCCAGTTTTACTGGTGGAGGAAATCGGAGTACCCAAAGTAAACCACCCACCTATGGCAAGTCACTGGCAACTTTCTCACACTAGGCCGCTCGGACAGGAATCGAACCTAGGAGGTGAAAGGCTCTTATGATTACAAGTTGGTGACTTTAACCACTAGGCCACCGCGGCCCCTATTTCACGATTAAGCGACAAGACCTACAAGTAAATCAAGTATATTCTGGCACCAAGTTAACCAGTCCTTGTACATGTCCAACAGACACCTCTGATGTGGTACCCCACTTACATGTAGTCACATTATTATGTCACCCTTGTCACTCCTTGTACTTGGTGTCATAATACTGTGACTGGGTGGGGATATAGCATATCAATGTGACTGTAGTACTATCCTTGTACTTCATACACATTCATATCAAATTTTGAGAAATTTTTTTTTGCCAGATTTCAAAGTTAAATATTCATGTTTACACATGAATGCACATAACATATCTAATTCCATTTCATTATGTATGCACACCATTTGGACACTTTTCTACACCCTATTATCAACTGCATTTATTTTAATCAGAAAACAAAATGATTGACTTCTTTAATTTGCAATGTTTGTTAGTTTAACTGGTTTTTAACGTCTTTCAAGGCTTAAGCACATGTTCATGTATAAAGGTCATACCGAGATAGTGTCAGATTGTAACAGTGCACACTAATGGCGACTTTATAGTGCTTTCTCACTGAAATACTTGAATCATGTACATGATGTACACATATTGATATGATACTTTACTGGGTCACATTATCCCAACATCTTGCCATGCATCTAGTCCTTAATTCTCATACCCAGAAATGCTGAGCATTTATAATTAGCTATATAGCAATTCATGCAATGAGCAAGAAGATTTTAACATCTTAGGTGTAACATGACTGGAGAGCAAACTTGAGACCTGCCCAAGAAGCAAATGCTCTTTAATACCACTGATCATGAGGATGCAGTAACTTCTGTACAAAATTGTTGGTGCATTACATTTTATGTACAGTATGTATAGGTACACAGTTGTATTCTAAATAAAGATACTTACATAATAATACATTCAACAATGAACCATAGTTACAAATTTAAAGTAAAGTAAAATTACTAATAAAAATGTTCGTGAAATACATACATGTACAGTTACATTTACATGCATGACCTGGCAAAAGACCAGTTGAATTCAAAATTTATTTGATGACCTTGAACTTTGACTGTATATATAGTACCTGCAACAGTAAGAAGCTCTTCATGTTACAAATTATGTAACAATAACCCATTCATGCTCTGCAGCCTTGACTGAAGCTACAATGTATGCATATACATGTATCTAGCCTCTGCAACCCACTTCGTATGTGCACTGTACTGTGTTAATTTTTTTTATTAAGTTGTACAAGTACATGTATGTTTGTAGGCCTACAGTATAACATCAGACTGCAGTGGGTTTTTATTGTCATTTAATTAAGCCTGTTGCAGAATTCTGAATCTGAACCTCTCCTACGTGTAGGCTAAGTGTACATTGTACATACATGTATGTATGCTATACATATACATGATATACAGTATATAAACTTCTACAGTTCAAAGTGTGTTGTACAATGCAGATGGAAATGGTAATAATGGATTATGAATTATAATCATATATAAGCTGCCCTGTAAAAAGTAACAACAACATTGCCTCTGAAGCTTCCTGAAAGATTACCAAGATACATGTACCTTTCAATGCGGAACCTGCATGTATAGCTACAAAAATGTACGACATGCAATTACAAAATGTATAAAAGACAATACTTAATTTAAGATTCCATGATTATTCAGAAAAACAAGAGGCCCAATGGGCCTTAAAGTCCATCTGGTTAAAATAGGCCTATTAAAGTAAATAATTGGCTTTTAATACTTTGGACCACAGGGCTATGCCTTCAACAAACTTATTTCTTCAAGCTCTAAAATTAAATATATACCAAACCATTTTGCACTAGGCCTTCTAGTTTATTAAAGAATATTTTTGAAATTTTGTCATATTTTTCCCCTTTTGGCCCACTAAAGTGGCAGCCCCTAAAGTGGTGCCCCTGGGGGCCGAGACCCTTTATTTGAACAAGTCTGAACTCCCTCCTCCCAAAAATGACTCCTTAGACCTACCAAGTTCGGATGAAATTAATCCAGTTAAGTTTTTGGACAAGAAGTCAAAAATGTGAATAGTTAACATATTTGCTATGGTGTTGAACTTTGACCCCAAAATGCCTAACCTATTTTTGACCCAAGAGTCACGCCTTGAACAAACTTAGTTCTTCATGCCCTAAAGTTACTACATACCAAAACATTAAACTCTAGGCCTTCTAGTTTATTAGAAGAAGATTTTTGACAAATTTTCCCCCTTTTGGCCCCCTAGGGGCCGAGCCCCTTCATTTGAACAAATTTGAATCCCCTACATTGTACTTCTTACCAAGTTTGGATAAAATTGATCTTGTGGTTTAGGAGAAGAAGTGCAAAATGTGACAGACAGACAGGATTTGTATGAGAAAAGTCCACTTTGGACCTTTGGACCAGATGGACTAAAAACCAAACTTAACCTACTAGTCTGATGTTATAGGATTGGACTAAGGAAAAAAAATGAAACTGCCTTTCTGTGCTGAAATTGAGTTATTATGTAAAACTGAACGGAGATCTCTGTGTAGAAATTCTTTATCATTAACTTTACATACATAAATACCAACATGTTATTGGTATGCATCAAACGCAGAAAATAACAAGTATATATACTTAAAAAGAACAAACATTCCACCAAATGTACAACAGCTGAACAATTAAATATGAACTTAATTATAACAAATTTCTCAATAATGAATTATTATTAAAATTCGAAGCTAATTTTGCTGTTAAACAAAGCAGAGATGGTTTCACACAAATTTAAAATTGGATCCCTAATAGCAACCCATTGACCCCCATACTTATAATACTTTGCTGTAACTTATACAACTTTAGAAAATTAAGTTTTATTATCCATTTGAGATCATAAGTTGATTGAGAAGAAACACACTTTTTTAACATTAGTGTATCCCAGCAGCTATGCTGCAATTTCTTGTTTGAGAGGTATTAACATGTACTTAATTCACTATTAAACCGGAGGTCTACATGGAAAGTATACCTCTCCAGACAACACTATAGGACACCAGTACCTTCAGGATAGGGCCATTATTATAGGGATCCATGACAGTAGCAAATCTTAATGACCCACTTTATAATTCACTGAAACTTCTTGATCTGTAGAGAAACTTTAAGCTGAGACTTTGATATGAACCTATACCTTGAATTAAAAACTATTCTAAGGCGATCTGTAATTCCATTTCAGATACAGTCGGAGAGTATGGAAACAAGAGGCCCATTGGGATGAAATTACCTATAAGTAAGTTGTTGACATTTGAATACTTTTGACACCAGGGTCACGCCTTGAACAAACTTGGTTCTCCATGCCCTAAAGTTACTACATACCAAAGCATTAAGCACTAGGCCTCCTACATGTAGTTTTTAAGATTTTTGAAATTTTGTCAAATTTTCCCAACTTTGGCCCCCCAAATGGTGCCCCAGGGGACTGAGCCCCCAACACTTGAACACATCTGGACCACCTTCCTCTAAGGATGCCTTCTACCAAGTTTTGATTTGATTTGGTCCAGTATATTTGAACAAGCTTGGCTCTCCCTGCCCTAAAGCTACTACATTTGCAAACATGCACTACACTCTCGATCTATATATACAGTATATGCCATCTATATAGCTACAATGTATAGCATATGCATGTCTAGGTAGTTTATAAGAAGATTTTTGAAATTTTGCCAAAGTTTCTCCAATTTGGCCCCCAACACGGTGCCCATCATTTAAACAAATCTGAACCCCCTTCCCACATGGATACCTTCTAATCTATCAAGTTTGGATGAAATTGGTCTAGCAGTTCTTGAAAAGAAGTCAAAATGTGTAAAGTTAACATATTTGCTGTAGTGTTGAACTTTTACCCCATGGAAAATACATGTATCAAAGCATTCAGCTCTAGGCCTTCTAGTTTATTAAAAGTTTTTTGAAATTTTCTAAAATATTCTACTTTTGGCCCCCTAGAGGTGCCTCCTCAGGGCTAAGCCCCTTCATTAGAACAAATCCAAGTCCCCTACCCCTAGGGATACTTTCTTACATTTGCACCAAGTTTGTATGAAATTGGTCCAGTGGTTTTGAGGAAGTCGAAAAAGTGAAAAGTTTAGGATGGACAGATGATCCTGAGATTCCTGATGGATATATATACATATAGGGGGTGAGGGCAAGTCTGTGCCTAACCCAGCCCCTGTACATGTGGCCCTTCAGCTTTAAATAACTCCTTTGTGAGATGCTGATATTTTGATTATACACTCAGGGATTAATCTAGGTTTTAGGGGAAAGTGCCCTTTGGGTAAAAAAGGGGAATTTTTTTCCCTAATAGGGGAAAAATACATAAACGGACTGTCTCGATGTTTGTTTATGATATG
>JAUMGZ010197126.1:0-12792 GCA_032359645.1 Pododesmus macrochisma | reverse complement strand
CAATGAAAGTCATTCCTCCCAAAAATGCAATTTAAAAATGTGTGATAATATCTGTATATACGTAAAAAGTAAGGATTATATAGTGAAATTAGTTTGTGGCCTGCCCCCGATAAATATCTATGTAAGCTAACCCGAATGATCCAGTCAAAATCTTCCACTCTCTATGTTCGCTTCATTTAACTCAAGGTACGGTACGGCATCACTGAATTATTCAAGCACAGCTGTACTACATTAAGGGAAGAGGACTATAATGCATCTCAGTCCCCAGGACAAGATTTAAGAAAATGAAAATATTTACACAAAACGTGTTTTATGATAACAGTGCCATACTTTCAAATTCAAATATTTTACACACATAAACTGTCCCCAAGGCAGAAAACATGACATGTACAAATATAAACATGATACATGTTACCGTACAATGATGTTGTGTCGATACTATAGAAGATCTTAATGTAACCAACTTAGATATATATGTTATACAAATATAATTTATGTCGAAATCATAAAATATATTTTATTAAAATATTCAAACCTATATATGTCATAGAACTTTTCCTGTAAATCTATACCCCCATACTGTTAACTGCGCCGGTTATCTTTTTTAAGATAACTCTTGTTTAAATTCTTGTTTATCCGTCTCCGTAAAGATGAGTAATAAACAATGAATTTTTATTTTAAAAAATCACCCGTTTCCGTAAGTATTGA
This sequence comes from Pododesmus macrochisma, assembly GCA_032359645.1. Lineage (NCBI taxonomy): Eukaryota > Metazoa > Mollusca > Bivalvia > Pectinida > Anomiidae > Pododesmus > Pododesmus macrochisma. Next base: position 12,084 of record JAUMGZ010197126.1, on the reverse strand, counting down.
TAGAATGTCAAACTCCTGTGCATCATCCAGAAACTAAACGAAAAGCTCTATCTGCAACACCTGGTTATTTTAATGTAACTCGTTTTTTTGTGTCGGTCAAAAAGCTCTACAGAGCTAATGCTATATTGTTAAAAATACTCCGACTTTAAATAAAACTTTTATGTTTTATGCTTATGCTTTATGCTTATGCCTATTATAATTTTAAACAATCGTCTCCGTATAGTCTATAAGCATCCATGTCGACACTAAATTCCAGACAAAGCTCTGAATCAGTGAATGTACAGAATGCAAAGAAATATTTTTAAATGGATAAATTTGTAGAATCAAAATATATTGGTTATTTGAAGCATAAGGTAAATTTCTCAAGGCATATACTTTTTAGCTTGAAAACAAACTTAAGTAGTAACACCATACAAGGTTGACATTAAATACAAACAGTAAGGTCTAGGCCTTCTGGTTTAAAAGAGGACGATTTTTGAAATGTTGTCAAAATGTCCCCATTTCGGTCCACTAGTGGCACTCCCCGGTAGTCGAACTCCTTTACTTTAACAAACCTGAATGCCCTTTCTTTAGGGATGCGCCCGGTCCAGTATTTTTGCAGAAGTCGAAAATGTGAAAAGTTAACGCATTTTCAACTTTGAACCCAAACCTCATTACCAAATTGAAGAAATATTCCGCGCATACGGTTTCGCAATGACGATGTTGTCCAGTTCAATAGTACTCTTTTATTGCCTTTTCTTCTTTTTGACAAAAGGTCCTTTTTCGGTTTAGAATAACCGATGTCATTATATTTATTTGTTGAGGACACTTACTCACATGGGTTTTAGGCGTTGGCTTTCAGTCACAATTATCAATATCTATGCCATATTGAGACCAAGAAACACACTATAGAAAATTAATGAAGAACTTATCACCAAAGTCTGACTCAAATCGGCAATTTTTGTTAACAGCGTATTTTGTTCAACTCTATATGGATGCCCGAAAAAGTATACTGAACAATATTAAATCAATTTTCATGAGACTTGCAAATTATTCATTACATGTACAACTAACAGGATGAGTTGAATCATCAGAACTAAGGTATTGACAAACCAACAATAACCACAACAAACATTTCAGCACCAGAATAAAAACAGGAAATAAGTTGACGTAACAGCAATCTGCACAAATATATAGTAAAAAACAGTATGAATAGAATCAACAGAACGAGAGACATTGATAAACAAACAATAGTCTATAGACATGGGCAACAAAAGTCAAAGTGGGACACACACAGAAGAAAACACCAAAATATACATGTATTAACTAAAAAAGGGGGGATGGGCAACATCACGAACTTCTATTAAAAAACTGGCAGCGAAACCAGGTGTTCGCGATATGGTGAGTGTTTCTGCTACACATGTGTCACCCGCCGTGATGCCTCCGTGTCGTGCCGGTGTATGGCAACCCTTTCCACTGTTTAAAAAGAAGCATATGTAACTACAAGAATACGTCACTGTTATGGTGACGAAAGAGCAAAGAAACAAATACCCATTTGCAGGATAGGAATAGAAATAGAAATATTATCACAATGTTATGTTATAACTTGTATATGGAACACCAAAATAACATATGAACATATGTGTACCTGTCTTCAAATAATTAAACGTATCTATTGAATTCAATTGAAACGTATCTGCAATTAAATTATACAAATTTGTAATTCAATTGTACTTTCTTCAATTGAATTGTACTATCTTTAATTCAATTTTACCAATTGAACTTATCCTAAAATAGGACTAATTAAACATATATTCAATTGAATTGAACTTTTCTTCAATTATATTTAACCTATCTTCAAATGAAACATATGGACTACAACAAGAAATAAAACTATCATCAATCGAATGAAACCTATCTTCAATTCAGTAAGGGATATGTTGAATTATAGGTAGGTACAACTCAATTTAATATAGATACATTTCAATAAAAAAAAGGTACAATTCAATTGACGATAGGTAATTTTATTGAAGATAGGTTCAATTCAACTGAAGATAAGTACGCTTCAATTGAAGATAAGTACAATTCAATTCAAGATATTAATGACAATTCAACTAAATGATCAATTGACCAACTGTATAGTAATATTATGTTTGTATTCGGCGTTGCTTACATTCTGTTACAAGGTAAACCTGAATTAACCCCACTATCTATTGAACTCTCTCATGCCAATATCTAACAACAACAACGATATTTCTTGTAAGAGTCTTATAAACATGTTTATTAGAAAATAATGATCAGCAGTAATTGAGCAAATTAAGGAAATGGGAGAAATAGAACAAAGGATATTGACAAACAAAAAAAGACCAATTAAATATTTTGAAAAATGGTTATGTAACTTTATCTTTTTATAATACATGTTTGTAACATTTTGAAATAACAACTGCTAACTGCTCAGTAAGAAGGGACACATATTAACGTAACGCACTAGTGCGTCGCTGAGAGTGTATTTGATTTTACGGTTAAACAACGTTCGACTGGACTTCTGTAAACTTTTGACACAGGACGCAAACGGCTGTCTGAGCTCGTGATCTGTTATATTTTACTTATAATAAATAGGAAGATCCTTACAGTATTGTATTTAGATAAAAGCTTTTTTTTACAGTTTACTTGTCCCTCTAACTAAAAATCAATATGAGATGTATCAACCGAATAAAAGAAATTGACAAACCAGCAACAGCTGCATCATAAAACTAAACACCAGAATAAAAAGGGGAAAACTGATATCCCACCAATTTTTAAGATTAGACTTAAAACTCTTACAGTTGCACTTATTTGTTTCCAATTGCTCAATTCTTCTATGATATAGTTAAGTGTATGTGTTTTTTGTCATTTGATTTATGTTGGCGTTAGTCTTGGTTTGCAGTCTCTCTAATTCGAATACCACCATTTCTAAATTTAACTTACCCGTTACACTGCTTAAATGTGGATAGATGTATACGGAAGGAGCGTTCACTTTTTGCGAATACCTTGTTTCTCTACAATGATCATTTCAGGGTGAGTAATTACGTGCCAGCTCATATTTGTGCAATTGATTTACTTTTATCATTATATAATTCAAAAATGCAATCTGAAACATGCCTCCGATAAATATGATATATATATATATATATATATATAAGATAAAAGACCCAATACTCTGTACGAAACACCCTCGTCCCGGACCCCAGATCTTGCTTCGAAGCAGCCGTCATTAATGGCCACCACAGAGAAAATTAATTAAGAATATACAAGACGTCGGTAATTCAAAGCTACATAGCCAAATGTGGGGGTGATTTAGTGAAAAAAAATTGTTGTGATCGAATTTAACTGACGTTGGAAGTGGGAAGATATTTAACTATGAATCGGTTTTATCACAGGTTCCAACATAAGCTGGGGCCGCGGTGGCCTAGTGGTTAAAGTAGTAGACTTGTAATCATAAGAGCCTTTCTCCTCCTAGGTCCGATTCCCGTCCGGGGCGGCCTAGTGTGAGAAAGTTGCTAGTTACTTGCCGTAGGTTGGTGGTTTACTCCGGGTACTCCGGTTTCCTCCACCACTAAAACTGGCACGTCCGTAAATGACCTTAGCTGTTGATCGGACAATAAGCCCTTAATACACACAAACAAATCCAACATAATCTGCAGTGTTACAGCTGGACTGGCCATCCCAAGTCGACATGTTTGGATGTATGATTGGCAATTGTAGATACTACTTGTTCTATTTTCCCATTTACTATTAAAGTAGTTGTTTCAATACAAACTGAAACATGCCAGCAATAAATATAATATATATAAGAGTCAATCACTGAGTGACTTAAAATGACATTCTTTACCGGGCTAAATAACTATATCATGTTGATGATACAGTGCAAACGTATGCATTTCTCTATGTTTATATTTCCATTGCAATATTTATAGTGCAATATACATTGTTTTAAACCTGCCTGAGAAACCAATTTTACCTTCGTTTCAGATATTCATTTTTTTATAGATCGACAAATAATATATATATTGGTTTATAGAATTAGATAATATTTGCCAACATTTTTTTTAAATTTTTTTCATGATTAATTTTAAAAGTGTTCTAAAGTAGTTTGAATATCGGTGGTCGGGTACAGTTATTCTTTCTAGTAAATAAATGTTCTTTCTTTTAAACACAATTTGTTTTTAATGACTTATTGTGCTGATACTCTCGTAGTTGTAAGGTAATGTTTTTTTGTTAATGCGCAAGTTTTACCTTATTTTCGTTTTGCCATTAAGCAATAAACTGCATATATGTTGCAGACATACTTGTCTGCATCGTCTATGCAGTTCATTACTTATATTTTCGTTTATCTTTAAATGAAAAACAATAACAATAATTTAACAGTTATTAAGCTGTTTTAAGCGTTTAAAATTAATGTTTTCTGTGGGACTATTTTATGCGCATTCACATATCTCGAGCGAGAACGTGGTGCTTTGGCACATGCTGTAGTTATGCTCTCAACACTGAAGTTGCTCTTTGAAGGGATATTGAAGGCGACTGCCACACCAAATGAAAATATTCAACAATATGTCGCGCATGTTACACATAACATTGCATTACGTATTCAATACATCCCAGGACTATAATCATAGTTACACCATGTGTTTCAATACATTGCATGAATAAAGAGGAAACAAGAATAGACACACCAATACAATCTTAGGTAAAATCAAGTTCACTTTATCATTTTAAATAAGTACTAAAATTGCCTGCTGTTATCGATACATCATGTTGGATTTCTTTCACGACAGGGACTCTTTTCAATTATTAGAAAATAATTTGAACAAGACACGCGCGTCTGACTTTGATTACAAATGTGGGTTTATCGTCGGCTCGTGTTAATTATTACTCACCATAGGGAATCAGAAGAAAATGTCATCCCAAGTGCGGTATGTGCACATTGCAAAACTTGTTAAACGCATTGAAAATGTTGAAAGACTACTGTATTAATTCGAATATAAAAACTAAATTTGACATTTAACAAAAATTTATTAATATAAAAGTAAAATGCAATAGCATTTTAAGATGAAAACAAACTTCAAAATCGCGAAATAGGGAACAAGGCATGGATATGAAAATTTCAGAACAATGCAATATGCACTTTTTCACTTTCTGCAATCCCCCTAAAGTAAGGATATTATGATTGTGCTATAATTAATTTGACCCTCTTGTATCGTACCTCAAAATACCAAAGTTTATCTTAAGCGAAATAATAACAACAACAAAAACAGCAAAATACCCCGGTTTTAATTTATGTTGATCACGTGAATATACAGAACATATTCAGCATGAGATCAACCAACACTTTGTAGGGCTGTGGAATACCTTTTTATCCGAACATTTACTGTATTGCATTAATTTAAAAGCACAGCGTGTTAGACCGTCTTAGAGACATACTTGTTGTTAGGAAACACTTCAATTTTTATTTAAGAAATTGGAGATGCATAATTCAAATCACGTGTTTGTTTGAAAAACAGTGATATAAAATGATAAAACCTAGTTGTTTAGGCCCAGAGTGGTTTTGAATTTCCGAAGTTGACTCTTGATTTAACGTTGCTTCGTACTTCCGACTACATCTCCTTCAATCATCCAAGATGTTTTCTACGGCGTTGCTTTTGCTGACATTAAGTGTCTTGTTGAGTATTCAGTTGGCGCTCTCTGCAGATAAGGATGACTTCCTAGACAAGCACAACGAGCTAAGAGCCAGCATGAAAGCCAAAAATATGCAAGAAATGGTAAGATGAAACGATAATCTTTCAGTTAACGATGTATATTGTATACATTTAATCAACCACTTTTTGTAGTTTTCGATCTTGATGCTATTTTTGCTATCAAATACTACAAAAAAATTAGTTGCCACTTACTGTTGAAACAATATTTCGGTGGGTCATGTGTTAAGCAGCACTATAATATTCTTGAAGGATAATTAATCCAGTTTTTTTTTCGAGTTGAATAGAAGTGATTTACCCATTTCTCCTTCCGTTTTTAACCACACTGTTATACACTATATTTATCAGGCGTTTGAGAGTTTTTGCTGGTTTTTCGAATAAAATACGTGTACACTATTATTAAGTTTTAGTCATAATGGTGTGTTGCAGCGTATTTTGCCGGGTTAAGTGGAACAATAACAAAGTTTAAATTGTTCTTTGTGCGTTTCATTTCTTTTTCGAGTAAAACAATATTATGATTATTTTTAAATGGCTTTTCAGTTTTAAAAGATGTGTTTTTAACGTTTCACGGCATTATAATAAACTTTAAGCGATTGAGTGTTTTTCTTATGATTTACAAGTTACACAGCACTATAATTAGTGCCTTACATTGAAGTGTTTGTTCACAGTTGCCGCACTATAGTTTACTTTAAAGATACATACACACTAACGAATAGTAATTATTGCTTGGTTTTTAATTTATTTTCAAAATGGGTATTTTTTATTAAGCATGTAAAGTTAGTAATTTTTCGTTAGTTTGACCTGAAGCTCATGTATCTTTACAAAGTTACCAAATTTCAAAAATAATCAAATTTATATTTCGGGGTGAATTATTAATGACTGACAGGCGTTGATTTTGGCCAACATCCCAAAACCTTCTTCACATTGGTATTGTTCGAGACAAATATTTAGATAGTGTTGATGTTTTGTGTTTTTGTTATCGGGCAGTTCATTTACCGATATAGGTGTATCAGGATACGAGAAACAGTAAATTTTGTCATGATTTATATGCGTGTGCATGCAAATAACGGCTCTCTTTTTAATTAAGTTTGTTGTTAAGTCGTAAAGTTATGTTACTTCTTAGTTTATGCATATTATTTCAGGAATGGAGTTCCTCTTTAGCTAATGCCGCGAAGAAATATGCCAAAAAATGTGTGTTTGCTCATGATGAAAAACGTGATCAAAATACAGGCGAAAATCTTTATGCTAAATCTGGTAAGTAATTGTATAAATATTCTGAGCATTTACGTACTGATACATTGTATCATATTGAACACATATTTTTTACAATATTTCAGGATCGTCGACTTTTATTTTGAACATTTAACCTTACATATTTGTAAGTTCATCTATTTTTCCATAGAATTATTTGCATTTGTATATTTTTTATATTAAACTTGGAACAATCATTAAATATGTGTAGTAAGATTATCTCATATACACATGCATTTTCAGATTCGTCCGTTTATATTATGAATTTGACCGTTATATGAATCATGCAATGAGCTATTCGTGTCCCCTTTAATCCCCATTACGTATTTGTCGAAGTTTAGTCTTACACATTTAGCTTTTTTTTTAAACTTTGTAAATGGCGGTTTTTCACGGTTTGTCTTTTCTTGATTATCTATTTTAGTGATGATTTGAGCTTTTAGTATTTTGCTTTCACGTTTTAAACACTAACGTTAATTAATGGCACGGAAATATAGATATATAGGTTCCCCAATGAGTTATGATTGAATATGGGGTTTTACCTAAATCGAGTTAGATAAAACCCGATATCTAATAGTAACAAGAAGCGGTGCCGTTTTCTCCTACGATTTCTTGTCAGTATAAATATTGCATGTTCATATTCGGAATCACCCGTGGCGGGCGACGTCTACGTATGAACACCTATACGAGACAAATAATTATCTCGATCCAGGCAGGAACAAGAAATAAGGAATAGTCGTTTTGATCGCTGTGTTTGAAAATACAATTTCAAGAATTAAAGTTCCTCAGACAATAGGTAAATATACCCGTTTAAAGAACGAACTATATCAGGTGCGTGTTAAGAGACAACGTCAATCGTTCGTGTGGGAGGTTACGGTATTGAGACGTCATTTTTATTCAAGTTTCAGCCAATAAGAACGGAGCTATGTGTTATCTAACATGTGGGAAACATTTTTTAAATCGACTTCTCCTGAGTGATGTAATCTATGTAGATCGTAGGTGAAATATAGGTTGCCCAACGAGTTATGATTTGGATATCGGGTTTTATCTTACTCGAAGCCGAGGTTCTTTTAAAATCTGAAAATTAACTAACGAGAGTGAGATAAAAACCCTATATTCAATTGTAACAAGTCTGTAAAATATCAATTGTTGATATTTGGAATCACCCGTGGCCAAAGACGTCTGATATGAATACGAGACAAGTAGTAATATCGATCCAGCCACGAACAAGGAATAAAAAATAGCATTATGATCGCCGTGTTTGAAAAGTTAAACTCAAGAAATAAAATTCTTTAGACAATTGGTAAGCATACCCGTTTATATGCCGGGTGCGTGCGTAGAGACGGCGTAAATCATTCACGTGAGCGGTCACGGTATTGTGACGTCATTTCTATTCAATTTCAGCCAATAGGAACAGGTGTTATCTAACATGTTAGATACATTTATAATTCCAACTTCTCCTGAGTGGCGTTACCTAGTGTATAGATCGTAGGAGAAATGTATATAAAAATGCAATTTTCTGTGGTGATCAATTGCCGGAGCACTAACATATTTTATTGAATTATAATTTTTTGAGTCGATTATTGTGAGCCATTAGACTTGAAAACAAATATTGTAGAGTCACTTCACTTATTTCGCGAGACTGTGGAATGTTGATGGCGGTAGATTCTTAGCTTAACTTTGTCTCATGAACGAGGTTCTCTTGCTCTTTTGGTTGGTTTCAAGTCAATTTTAAATGCTCGCCTTGTTGTACAAGTTCATTATGATGATGACTTTTTAACATGGCTATCTTTTGATCAATATCCTCAGAATGCACCAGATGCAATGTACGTTAAAACATTTCTAGGGGGAAACCCCCAGTACCCCTTTTCAAGAAGCTTCCACTTTCATATGTCCTGCATGTTACGCCACTGGAGACACCCCCGAACTTCAGGTCTAGCTCCGAAGCGGCTGTCATTAAGTACGCTTTAGAGAAAATAAATCAATTAATTTAAAACAGACAAGACTTCGGTAAATCAAAGCTACAAAGTCCGTTGATGTCGGTTGATTCGAAGCTTGACTTCGAATCGTGAGCGAGATTCTCTCACCAATTTGATTGGCTTGATGTCATTTTAAAATGTACGTCTTAGTGTGCAAGTTCATTATGATAATTTATTTTTGATGTGACTTTTTTGTCAATATACTTTGTTTTAATGATCCAATTTCTTCTTGTATTAGATACAGCATTTACTGGAGGTTCATTTCAATGCGCTATTTAAAGGCTTAGATGTGAAGCCGGGTGGCAACTACCCAATATTTCCATTGTTCAACCTTCACACAAGTATATAAACTCATTTGACATGGTTAGGCTCATCCTTAACACATGTGTTGTTTTCCTGGATTAATTTCTTACTTGTGCAATTCACTAATAGATATGTTATAATTCTACCTGTATCTTACCGATGTCCAACCTCACCTGTGATCACAGCCGAATATCTTCGGACCCGAATCCCCAACTGGGGGATTTTATTTTGCCAAACCCATAACTCTCTACAGGCAATTGAACTCCTCACACCAACAAATGGGCGGGAGTTAATTTCGTTTCCTATACTTATTATGTTTGTAGGAAGCAGCTATAATGTTAAGAGCATTGTTCAGATGTGGTTTGACGAGAACAGAAACTTCGACATCAGCGACAACTCGTGTGAGAAGAATAAAGTGTGTGGTCACTTCACTCAGGTACGGAATATATCTATTTCAAAAAATCAAACTACAATGTGAGAGTGATCTCCCTTTTAACAACACCTTTTAGTTTCAAGAAAAAGATGGAACGTATGTGTGAGGTTAATGATAGTTTGTTAAAATTATAATATATACACATTTTGTTCACAAGCTTATCTGAGGTCTAACATTCTATTAAAAGTCGTAATTTGAGAGAGAGAGAGAGAGAGAGAGAGAGAGAGAGAGAAGGAGAGAGAGTCTTACTATAAATTATTTTATTGATACACACCCTAATTTGCTGAATTACGAAGATACATCATCATTTCAAGTGTAATGAATTGCTTGAGAAGAGATATATAAGTCTGTGAACACATCGAACGAAGGCGATATATAAGCAGAGCATCACTAGTGTTATGCGCCTTTTTAGACTGAGAAAGAATGATATCTGAATTAGATTTCACAGCTGATCGATAGGGATACGTTTCATATCAAGAGAAACACTGGGAGTTAATTTCTCGCTTATAGATTTATTATAACGTCTTTTGTACCGTCATGTTACTTTCATGTTGCAATTATTTGCCAAATGAAAAAACCCATCCCATATAGTGTGACTACCTCACACACGAGACCACGATACATATTTGTGGAATTGGTCAATAGGCGTAGGTCATGACTATTTGAATTTCTATGGTCACCAACTGTGCTCCATTAGTGAATATACATCTTAATCTATATGATTTGATAAACAAAACCTACTCGCATTCAAGAGACTCTTTGAGGCTGCCCTGTAATGTTTCACATGCCGCTTTTTGGATATTGTTAGCTATACTGCAGGTCTTTTGTAGGGAACACGGTCAAACAAACAAACACACAAACCATTGCCCCGTTTTCTTTTGATTTGCCCGTGTCTATGGACTTATTTGTTTTCATATCTGTTTTTTGTTCTTGACTTATGGATTTTTAATAGCATCTTGGTTTTTCGTATTTATTATTTTCATTTGTAGAAGGAGCCTGTACTCAGTAATATGCAATTTGATATGCATGTTTATTTTTACAGGTTGTTTGGGCAGAATCGAACCAGCTAGGGTGTGCTATACGACTTTGCGATAAGCTGGTATATGGCAATGGTGAATTAGTTGGAAATGGTAAATGGACAATAGCCCTTTGTCGCTACAGTCCAGCGTAAGTATCTGAGCGCGGATATAGTTTGTTTGTATAAATGAGCTTCTTTATTATGTTAACTAATTTTAGGTCATAGTGCGTTAATACAAAAACAAAAAACAAACAAAAACGAAAGAATTGATCAAAAGGGAAAACAAAAATGTTACGAAAAAATGTCCATAGAAATGATAGTGAAAGTAAAGAGGAGAACCCAGGATTATGGGTATGCACTGTAAATGCATTACCATAGACTCTTTCTGATTTTTACATTAGGATGTTCGTAAAAATGAGAAACAATTAATGCGTTCGGGTGTTGTTACTTTGAACATGGATAAACAATTTCCATATAAAAATGTTCTAATCGTCAAAAGATTAAAGTATGTGCGTCTTTATAAACAAAATTAGTAGCTATAGGATAACCTTGAAAGAGCATAATTTAAAAATGTTATGTGTAAAAATAAATAAGCATTTCACTTCAAAGAATCAGTGTTTTGGTAGACAGGGGTTCGAGGCCCGGCCGCGACACACATAAGACTTTAAACTAATGTAATTTTCTAGCACCCTGCTAAGCGCTTGGTATTTCTATGTAGGAGATGGCTCGGTGTCAGGATAATGTGATCGACACAAGTATCATGTCAATTATATGTCTGTCTCATTGAGGGGCGAAGTAACGAAATTACGCTAATTATTGTTATTTCCCCCTTACGAGGGCGAAAAGACGAAATAACGAAAATGCACAAATCAGCAAAGAGGACTCCCTTTTTACAGATAATTAACTTTCTCTTTTCAATTTCAAAGAATGTAACAACTACACATTCGAAAAGCAAAGGACTGAATATAAAACTAAGTGAACAATTGTTATCACATTGCAATATCTTAGGGACATCTAAAAGATGTTGATGTAATGCTTTGTAATAGAAGTTATCCGTAGAGTAACCATGAAAATTGTTTTTAGTTGTTACCCAGAGAGGCGTCCATCCGTGGAAAGCGTTTATTACCTATCTTAAATGTCAGTCTAGATATAACGATAACCCTTAAATTAGTGTAAAGCAATCAGAGCACATCAAATGCGAAACAACTCCGACGTTTTTAAATACCTATACATCAACTGCCATGGTGAAAACCCAAAGGAACATGGGGCGTACAAGCAAGCAAGTATTTAAACAAATGTACAGCACCACTGTGTTGGAACGGAAGTGTATAGTAAATAACAACTTTTCCGAGTTGCGATGCTGTATAGCGGTGATCGGTCACTTGCCGGACG
>JAUMGZ010197115.1:0-12793 GCA_032359645.1 Pododesmus macrochisma | reverse complement strand
CAAGGAACATTCACAGCAAGTTTGGTCAAAATTGCCTCAGTAGTTTTTGAGAAGAAGTTTAAAATGTGAAAGTTAACAACGACGAAAGAATTAATATAGGAAAAGTCCACATGGACTAAAAATCAGAATAAGAACACAAATAATATTGAAACTACAGAAGATCTGATCAAGAAAAATTAAGATAAAATCAAATCTAATTAACTTGTTTACAATGCAAAAAAACAATAGAATGTGTTTGTGTTATGTGTTAAAAGAAAAGCAAAGAATGAAATGTGATACCTAATTTCTTCTTTTTCCACTTTTGATTCTCCTTTCTCCCTGCTTGATTTATCCTTCATAGAATCCTGAAACACAAAAGTTGGATACAAATATATAAAGTTTAAGTGCACTGTCTTTAGGACAGGATTTTTAACTATTAATGTTAATATATATTATGAGATATGGATTATACCCCTTATACATTATAAAAGTCAACTTGATATGAAGACTTACAGCAGTCTTTGCCCGAGGCTTGTTACTATATATGAATATGAAGACTTGCAGCAGTCTTTGCCCGAGGCTTGTTACTATATTTCAATATGAAGACTTACAGCAGTCTTTGCCCGAGGCTTGTTACTATATATGAATATGAAGACTTACAGCAGTCTTTGTCTGAGGCTTGTTGTTGTTGTTTTTAGAGGTGGCTGCATCAGTCCGGTCACCTGCAGTAACATCCTTTGTAGAATCAGACTTACTGCTACTGGACATATTTGATGCGCTCCTCTTGAGTGAAGTGTAGTGACTACGGGTAGGTAGATTCTGCTGAGATTGCTGGGGAGTAATCGGTGGCGGGCAGCTTGGATGTTCTCTCTCTGTAATTCATGTACAATAAATATCATGTTTTTACTTCAATCTCAACGTATCAACAATAAAGATGACATCAACATCATAAACCATCTTTTTAAGACGGTACTGATAGCTTTCAAAATAATATACTTATAATATCTTCATTATCATCAAGATTTCTACCCTTAATCAACATGATCTGATATTTATTCAACTGTTAATACTTTAAAATCTTTGAATATTTATAGTCAAATGAACTGTGTACTTTGAACATTTCTTATATGTAACATGTTCATAGTACATTTGGTCAGTATTTCATTTGTATTGATTTATGTGCAATTGACAAGCAAACCAGCTTAAATATTGTATCCATAGCAAATGTCAGGTGGCAGAACAACATCCCCTATTTATGGCAAGTTTATTTAAAGGGTTATTATTTACTCTGACAACACGTCCTTGAGAAATAAAACAAAAGTTGTGTTCTGAACAAAGAAAATTGATGAGAAAAGGGACAATAACTCTGACAAAAAGGTGGCAGCAATGTCATGTAAATACACAACACTTCACCCTGTCATGATGCAGGTATTTACTAAATGAAGTAAACCTTATTCAAATATTGTTTTCTACAGGCAGACATGGCGACACCAGTATACCCCTACAAGTGGACATGGTGACGCCAGTATACTCCTACAGGTGAACATGGTGACACCAGTATACCCTTACAGACGGACATGGTGACATCAGTTTACCCTAACTTAGTTGACGGGAATATGAAAGCATAAAACCTAGAAAATGTAAATAACTCACTGTGACTGCCATATCTGGACTCTTCTGCACCAAATGAACGATATCCACTATTACTACCACGAGGATCATCATAGTTCCTCCCTCCAGGTGGACGACTCCAATGGTTTTCAGGAGGACCACTTTGTTCCTTGTTTCTGTAACCTTGGCTACTCTTTTGGTGTCTATCATTTCTGTCAGAACGAGTTCGCTCTCTATCTTCTCGATCATCTCTCTTTCTATCTTCTCTATCTCGTCGCTCTCTTGAGTCGTGTATTGGGAGATCTTCATCATTCTTGTCTTGTACAAGATCAGATTCATGATCATCTTTCAGGCCTCCTCTATCTTCTTTTCTGTTCCTCACTGAACGCTCCTCTTTGGGTTTACTTTCCCTTAAAAACAACATATGACTGAAAATTACCATGTAAAAACAAAAGATATAAAACAACATATGGCAAGATTGAAAATTACCATGTAAAAACAAAAGATATAAAACAACATATGGCAAGACTGAAAATGACCATGTAAAACAAAAGATATAAAACAACATTTGGCAAGAGTGAAAATGACCATGTAAAAGCAAAAGATATAATACAACATATGGCAAAAGTGAAAATGACCATGTCAAAACAAAGACATGACAACACTTTTGTCATTTAATATTGACAACAGCAATTAGCTTGGCAGATAATGAATATTGACATCTGAACTTCACCTAGAGTACATTCTTCAGTTTATCATGTGACAACTTGATTGTTGTTGAGGCAAGTTCATTAAACTAAACATGAATGTATTGAAAATGATGCACATTATCTTTACTTACAATAATATTGGAAACATTAGTGAGAAAATCAAAATACCTTCTAGGGGCTGGAGACCATCCTCTGTCCTCTTGAGTTCTTTCTGGTGTATCATCAAATGGGTCTCTCTGTACTCGAGGTTGTCGTGACGACGACTCCATGTCCTTTATACTGGACTCCTTGTCTTCCTGATCGTAGTCTTTGTCATCGTCCTCGTCATCATAAGACAGTCTTCTATCCTGTTTCTGTTCCTGATCTCTACGCTCATGTTGTTCTCTACAAAGGAAAATTTATAGTAACAAACAAACATTGATGCTGCCCTCTACTGATCTCTACGCTCATGTTGTTCTCTACAAAGGAAAATTTATAGTAACAAATTAACATTGATGCTGCCCTCTAAAGGAATGAAAATGAGCTCAGGAGACATCGCTATAGTTCAATACATACTTCATTATTTAGAGTTTCATAAAACAGAGGTAATTGATAATAAAGACAATCTTTATCAAATAGTATAATTGTCCAAGAATATTTACAGGTGCCATCAGTTCGGTAGGTGATGAATATTGTCATCTCAGCCTGAGCTATGTGATATTCTTCAGTTCATCATGTGGCACCACCATACACTTGTATGTCGGTAATTTACATTTAAATCTCATTAAATGATTTTGGAAGAGGCAAGAAAATGATAAAAGTAATGTTAGTGAATTATGCTGAAGCCGAGTTTGATAATACGTCTAACCTTTGTATAGACAATAATATGCTTTTGTGTAAAGTTTGCTAGGTAGGTAGGTAGGTAGGTAGGTAGGTAGACATGGGAATTTTTGTCTGAAACTTATCCTTGTCCATTTGAAGTAATATTAGTGTTGGGAATCGGAAGAGAAATCATAATTGATTATCGGGAGACCTTTTATGGACAATTATCGTTTTTAATCCGAATATCCAAAATTTTGAATTTTGTTTTGAAATATGTTCAATGTAGATGTATTCTGTAATGTTATAGTTAGAAATAATGCCATGCATTGTCCTTGGAATGCTTAACATGCAGCTAAAGTAGATTTATATCTGTCCAGTAAAGTTTTCCTTGCTCTTGAACTGTATTTGTTTTCTTGGTAAATTGAAATGCTGAACATATTATACACATTTGTAAAACACTGCCTGCTCATATATCTAGATATTTAGTAGATGATATTAAACTAGACAAAATGTTTAACATATTTTCAACTAGACTTGCAGTATGTTTCGAATTGCATCATGTACATGCAGCTCTGTTGTCTAAATCCGTCCATACAATATGAAGACCATGTTCCTTACTATTTTCTTAAGAAATAATACTATCATAGTTGAGATGATTCCATGTGCATTCAAAGAGTCGCTAAATGTGGTATTTGGATAAGTCATAAATATTCAGGAAACCACAATGATTGCATGCTCTATTTGGTCCACCATATGCAATGTGTAGAAAATACGAAACTATTGTGTGCGGCTAACTTTACCTGAATAGCGAGAGAACATGGAACATGCCGGGCTAACAAAACACTCAAATACAATGCAATAAGTAGCAGATTTTGTAAAGTTAGCTTTTAAAATAATTTCAATTTTTTTCGATAATCATAGATTGCAATGGAGCGCTTACTTTTTCATTATAATTGATCGACTTTTGACTTTTTTCGATTATCGGAACATCACTAGTAAATATTGCTTGTATTATTGAGTATTTATAGTCAATGTGGCATTATTAAGTATTTATAGTGACATTATCAAATATTGTTGTATTCAGTATATTAACAGGTGCCATCAGTTCGGTAGGTGATGAATATTGTCATCCCAGCCTGAGCTATGTTACATTAATCAGTTCATCATGTGGCACTATACACTAACATGTAGGTTACAAATTACTTGATTTTCTTTAAATCTCAACAACTATGCAGTTATATTGGTAAGGCCAAACAAAATGTATGTTTGTTTAGGGTTCTGTGCTTACTCTTACTTTTACCCCCTGATCCTAAACTTTATATTGGCTTTGCCAAAAAACCTATCACCAACCATCCAATTTTGGAATTTTTTTCTTCAAGTTTTAGCATCCAATTCTAGATGCTTATTATGAAATCTGGCTCTTCGAGTACTTGAAACCTATTATATGAACATTTTATGATTAAGTTACTGTGTAAATACAGTTGTATGGTCATATTTAGATGATCACAAGACAAATGTTACATTATACACCCAACAAATAAACATAACTCTTACCCTAATATTTTTTCCTGGATTAAATTCTTAACATATTATGTTTTTGGGCCTTATATTAATATATTAAAGAATTATTGTCGTTATCAAAGACTTTTAATATTATCAAGTATTTATAGTGGTATTATAAAATATTATTGGTTTTAATAATCTTACATTATCAAATATTATTGGTATAATTCATGATAATTTTTTTAATGTTTCATTAAACCAAAATCATTTATAAAGACAATCAAGTATTATTGGTATAATAAGTATTATTTTTTAATGTTTCATTAGACACAATTTATTAATAAAGACGATCTTAATCAAGCTATAAAACATTGTATATATATATATATAATTGTCCTAGGTGCCATCAGTTCGGTAGGTGATGAATATTGTCATCCCAGCCAGAGCTATGTTACATTAATCAGTTCATCATGTGGCACTATACACTAACATGAATGTTGTAATTTTAAACGACTTACTTAATTATTTTTTTAAATCTCACCAGCTGATTTTGAAAGAGGCAAGACATTTTATAATACAAAGGAACAACGTAAAGCCTTTAGTAGTGAAATAGACTGAAGAAGAGTATGGTATAAATACTTGTATCTTTTGTAGTGACAATGTCTTTGTGCAGTTTTCTGGGGAGGCACAATGGGAATGTTTTATGTAATTTTTCCTTGTGTATTTTAAGTATTGGCATTATGAAGAATTATTGGTATTATCAAGTTTTGTTGGTTATCAAGTATTTACTGGTCTGATCAAGTATCATTAACATGCAATACTTTTATTTATATTATCACATATATTTTTATCACTTATTATTGGTAGTATCAAGTATTATTGGAAGTATCAAGTATCATTGGTATTTTGAAGTATTGTTGGTATTTTCATATATGCACTATTTTCATAATCCTACCTTCTTTCCCTGTCAAAATCCAGGTACTCTTGATACATTCTATTATCAAAGTATGGACTTCTTCCCTCAAACTGACCTGAAAAATCACAACATATGTCTTTACTATCCATACTTTACAACATGGGCATTCATCTTCATTAATATGTTAAAATGTTTCTGAAACAATGTGTAAAGCATAGTTATGCCAACACATGATGATGTAGGTACTATTTTCTAAGGAGATAAATGATGAGGAAACTTTTTTTTTTCATCCATTGTCTTTCTTTGAAACATAATATTGAAACATTAAAAGAATTTAATAGCTTCAATTGTGCTAATATTGTTGACATTCTTGGTAGATATTGATGTTCTTGGGTGTCCCATTAAGAACAATGAAACCATGGCTGAAAGCTCCAATTAAGAACTTGAGAATTACTGGAGTACAGTTTTACTGTGCCATTCACTCATTATACAATTTCAATCCCTTCAAGTAGTTGCATCAAGCATTACTTCCCCAAAAAGCCTCTTAAAGTTAACACAGGAAACCAACTGGCATGTTATCTCATCTGTACAGAGTTGTTTTTAAAATCTACATATGACCTTGTATATCTACGTATGACCTTGTATATCTACATATGCCCTTGTATATCAATACATGACCTTGTGTATCTACATATAACCTTGTAAATCTATGCATGACCTTGTGTATCTACATATGGCCTTGTAATCGGCTTGTATACCTAAGTATGACCTTATACATCTATATGTGTGACCTTGTTTATCTATATGTGACCTTATACATCTATACAATATATGACCTTGTATATCTACATATGACCTTATTCATCTATATATATATGACCTTGTATATTTACATATGACCTTGTTCATCTATATATGTATATGACCTTGTAAATCTATATATAACCTTGTAAATCTACGTATGACCTTATATATCTACATATGACCTTGTACATATATAACCTTGTATATCTACATGACCTTATACATCTACATATGACCTTGTACATCTATATATATGACCTTGTATATCTACATATGACTTTGTTTATCTATTTGATTTTCTTTGGTCACCATATCTTCTGATTTAGACATTTCTCTCTTATATTGAGAATACTACAATTGACTCAAACATTCCAGAAACAACACAGGTACAAGGTGTTCAAGGCAGATTTACAAATCATATATGAAATAATTGCATATGGTGACAGTTGTTTGTATTTCTATGATGTCCACTTACTAGGGTGTGCATGAGGCGGTATTGGATAGCCTCCCCAAGTCCTTGGGTCTCTGTCGAAGGTTTCTTGCCTGCCTTCATTGTCTTGACTATCAGTACCAGATCCATGTGAATCATTCCTCCTTCTCATTGGGAACATGGGCATACCTAACAATATATCAATTCAAAAACATCACAGATATCAAAAGCCTTGCTAGATAAACTTATTGCCAAAAATATATCAAATAAAACCTACCAAAAGTCTCTTTTCTTAATGCACATTATTCTGAAAACTCTTAGGATGAAATAACAACAGGTACAAATAGATCAGAGTATTTTCTGATTGTTATAACCATTAACCTGTAATGTTTGATTTTTATCACCATTTACCTGTAATTTCTTATTGTTATCACCATGTACCTGTAATCACCATTTACCTGTAATTTCTGATTGTTATCACCATTTACCTGTACATTCTTATCAAATTTCCCATAAATCTGGTTTTCCAGGTGTGGTACTTTACAAAGTATTGGGTTTTTTTTCTTACAAGTTTCATCTTTTAACAACAGAATATACATAGCAAAACACAAGAAATATTTCTACTTAACTTAACTTACCTTGCATTGACATGGGTGGCCTTGGGAAGTTTGGATCCATAAATGGCATTGGCATTCCATGAGGACCCCATGGATATCCCCACGGTGGGGGTGGTGCCTGGCCTGGTCTCATGGCAGGTCCTGGATGTGGCTGTGGAGAACTAGGCTTCTGCTGGGCCTGTTGTGGTGCTTGTTGTGTCTGGGAATTTTGTCTCATGTGTTCAGTCTGCTTGTTTTGGAAGCGAGGTGGCACTGACCGGGAATTTTTACTGCTTGACTGCTAAAATAACACAATCAGACAATATTTTCTCAACTTTTTCTACTAAAATATGACACAATATTCCGTAAAAATAAACTTTTCTTATCCACCATTACCATGATTAGGCCAAGCGACATGAAATCATATTAAATATAGAGGAGTCAATGTAGAGGTCACTGGATGTCAAACATAAAGGTCCTTGGAGTAGAAAAGTCAATGAAGTCAATATAGAGGTCATGGATGTCAAACATAAAGGTCATTGGAGTAGAAAAGTCAATGTAGAGGTCACTGGATGTTAAACATAAAGGTCATCATTGGAGTAGAAAAGTCAAAGAAGTCAATATAGAGGTCACTGGATGTTAAACATAAAGGTCATTGGAGTAGAAAAGTCAATGAAGAGGTCACTGGATGTTAAACATAAAGGTCATTGGAGTAGAAAAGTCAATTGAGTCAATATAGAGGTCACTGGATGTCAAACATAGAGGTCATTGGTCTAGAAAAGTAAATATAGAGGGCATTGGAGTTTTGCATTCTGTAAGTTACTGCAACATTCTTTTTGCATTATCAAGTAATTAAGATCAAAATAATCCAAAATCAAGTTCATTGCTAACCAGTTAAGATTGTCAGATTCTTGGGGCAATATTCTGCTTATTTACTGAACTTGATTGACCATACATTGTGACTTACTGATTCTGATGAAGTAAACTTCTGTTCCCTAGAGTAAGTCCTTTCCTTTCCTGCATCTTTTTCACTACTTTCACTAGGGGTACGGCTACTTCGTCCTCCTCCTTCATGTTTCTCATCAGATTTAAGAGATTCTGTATCAGACTCCTGTCAACAATTTAGTGTCAAATTAACTCTCGATTTATGTTCCATAAACACAAGCTTTTAATATCAAATTTCAAATTAAATATATGTTTAATCAAAATAGATATATATATCCAATTTAAGAATAATTTTTTTTTAGCTTACTTATCTGTATACAGGCGTGTGTAAACCTCATATCCCCAACAGTAAGTACTTCTATTTTAAAGTCAAATAATTGCAGTCTTTAAATTTATTGATAGTTAGTATGACCTTGGTAAAATATTTTAACTAAACAAACTTGTAGCAAGTGTTAGATAGTAAGAATGACTTAGGTGAAATATTACAATACAATAAATTGATTCTTATAAAGGACAAGGTTGCATTTCAAAGGTATAGGCATCACAGTAAAATGCCAATAAGGTGTTTATGCAGCCTACACAGTGTCGCAAGTGGGATGGCTCAGGATCGCCAACCTGAATACGTGGCTGTCCTCCGGGCACTCCGGTTTCTTACCACAGAAAGTATCCACTGGCGCTACCATCCTTTTCCCAGTAGAGAGATTTCGACATAAGTTGTAAATACTTGTATTTCAATCGTTGTTAAATCAATAAAGTTTAGTTTTAAATGCCAATAACAACACATGCACTTCTTCCATTTATATAATTTGAATATTAAGGTTTAAACTTTATAATCTATTAATTCAATCATATTTTTACCTTATCATCTAATTTCTTTGTTCTCTCATTCAACTGCCTCAACTTTTCTGCTGCTGCTGCCTTGCGTTCAGCTTCCATCTTTTTCTCTTCCTCTTCTCTTCGCTGTCTTGCTCTTTCAATAGCAGATGTGACCTCTTCATTTCTTTGCTGACGCTTGGCCCTCCAGTGTTCATCTTCTTCATCATTACCACCAGAAATTTTCTTTTCTCGTGGTTCTCTTTGAGATTCACGTTCTCTCTGAGCCTCCCGTTGGGGCTCTCTCTCCCTTGGAGATTCTCTTTGGGCATCTCTTGCCTCTCTTTCTCTATTATAGCCTGGGCTTGGACTCTGACCAGGACTTGGTGCTTGTGGTGATGTAGGGGGACCAGGGCTTGGTCCAGTTACTGGTGGCATTGCACTAGCCTGACTCATGGCTGGTGGAAAGGGAGGCCTCTGTTTATACAATAAAGCTTACATTTAAATTGTAATTTGTATGAAACATGAAAAATCTGACTGAAAATTTAACAGAAGCCTTAATCAATACAATATTGTAAGAACACAAGCTAGAAGCATACATACCTGTCCAGGTGGTGGACCTGGTGGCACCCTGTACGGTGGAGGATATGGAGGGCCTCTTGGTGGTGGACCCATGAAGTCGTATGCAGGCATTTGCCATCGCTTAAAGAAAACAAAACAGTTATCAGATTAAAAGAAGACTCAACACTACTTTGAATTTAAGAGTAGACACTTTTGCATATTTGCAGTTCACATTTTTCAATTTCTTATAAATACTCAAAACTTGCAGACCTCTCAGTTGCTACATAGAGGTGGTATTTATCTTGAGGCACTAACCATGAACTGCCCATTGGAATGAGGATACATGTCATGCTGCAGTATTTGTCCTCAGACTTTATTTAATCAATAAGTGCATTTTTATAAGTTTTTTGTGAGTCTGTATATATCTTATAATAGTTTACAATGCATTGGTCACCAGCTTTTCTAGTAAAGAACCTACACAGGTGATGGTCTTTCCCAATATTCGATGTAACACCTACTTGCTAAATTCAGCTTGAACATGGCCTCCATTGTTGTAAAATGCAACCATCTACAAAGCTAGTGTATTTATCTGGTTGATGAATCTCACCAAAATGCAGTGCTGAATTTGAATCAACAGTTTCACAACATTGTAAGCTATGATAAACCTACTTGCAGCATGTTTAGAAGCCTTCTTCACTTTTCAATTTGTATTGTTACATGTACTCTGATGGGTTTGGAAGATTCCATCCATAATATCTAAATTAATATTATTATGACTATGTTTGCTATAAATCTGAAAGCCTTCATATGCTGGAACAACTAGGAAAACTTGAAGGATGCAACTATCGTTGTTTATCGGAGTAATCATTAAATAAAGATTTCTCAACAACGAAAACCCGACTTATAGTTGCCACTGTTTGCAGAAGAAACTTCAAGAGAGGTGGCTGTTATATATTATTATCATATTTACACTAACAATTTGCAAGGGACTGCTTCAAACTGGTCTTTATGAGGAAATCACTATATAAACATGGCAAGTTTGACTGTACTTTCTTATTTTTCCATAGTGAACTGTAAGATGTAAAATATCTTTATTTAAAGAAGATTTAACATTGCATCAATTGATTGTGGTAGTGCACTTAATTCTAAACAATCAGGTTACAACCATAACAAATATCTCTCAAGTTGGATTGACAGCATAGTAGTATTTATAAGCACAACTTACACCATCCATCCCTGGGTGTGGTGGTCTCGATGGGCCTCTATATGGCATAGGACCATGGGGCCAGGCTTCTCTTGGCATTGGTGGACCATGTTCACCCTGTTAACAGTAAATATTATTATGTAAGACTTGAGTGGATATTAAATCCACTTTACATGCCACAGCCATGCAAATATAACAAGTATTCAAGTGTCTCTTAACAGTAAAACTTGACATTTTTTAAGATTCAACAATAACTAAGTCACCTTAGTTTCAATAGTATAAGCTGTAATATCAAGTAAATGTGTAACATTTTGAAAATGCTCTTTGAATGTTTTCACCTTAAAGATTGTATATTGTACTACTTTATTATGAAAATATCAAATATTATGTTAAAAAGTAGCAAGGACTGACACTGTGTAAAATTTATAATTCTCTGTGTTTAAATTTTAACATATAACATTTACAGAGATGATGAAAGCTTTTGTGATAAATGTGAAAAGATATGATACAAGATAATTATTTACTGTATACCAGAAAGTTTTCTAGAATAATCATTTAAACAATGTTTATGCAAGCATAGAACATTTCTGGCCAGTAATATTGAATCCTTCAAAGACCATGCTGATATACAGTAAATGATGTTAGAAATGAATGATGCAATTCCTGTTAGGCGATAGCAGGTAAAAGATGGCTATTAGTTTGCCAATCAAAACCTGTTATACCTTGGACCCATCATCTTTCACATCCTCTTTACCACCACTTGCCTTTTGTCTCTGGGCATGTGCAAGTTTCCTCTTCTCTCTATAAATCAAAAGAAACTGTAAATTAGTAGATATATAATAGTTTTAAAAGGCTTAGTTCATAATAAATCCTATGGAGTTAAGTGGCCTTCAAGGAACATCATTTGATAATGAGTGATGGGGCAATACAACCTGTTCATTGATTTTATTATGTCAACTTTAATAAATCTTCAAAAATTCCTTGGTGGTGGAAGTTGCTGAGGAAAGGACCTTCTCATTCCCCATTTTTTTTTTTTTTTTTAATAACCCTTACAACAGAATTTGATTTAAAACTACAAACACAATTTATTAATGTTTGAAACTTTTGAACAC
This sequence comes from Pododesmus macrochisma, assembly GCA_032359645.1. NCBI lineage: Eukaryota > Metazoa > Mollusca > Bivalvia > Pectinida > Anomiidae > Pododesmus > Pododesmus macrochisma. The sequence continues at coordinate 808 of JAUMGZ010197115.1, read as the reverse complement.
ATAAAACATAGACATAAGTACTGGAGGGTCATATTTAATTTCTGTAATGTGTTCATAGTTACTTATGAACAGCAACAATTCCCACAATACATGTATTCTCTTACATAACAAAGCCATACTGCACAGTAAGATTAACATTACCTTCTTTCACTGCTTCCTTCGTCTTCATCATCACTAAAGACAAGCTTGGCTCTAAAATACAAAGTCAAAATTTCATCAATATACTTTCATTTTAAAAGTTGTTTCTCAAAGTTTTTCAGTATTTTTATATAACAAGCTATGTTAATGTATCATCAGTGAGGTTGTATGAAGTTGCCACTGCTAGTAATTTGCATTCAATTCTTAATCATCACACAACGTAAGTCGACTCTTATTTTCAGTTATCTTGTTTTTGTTCACCACGATAAATATTGTTGCCCAGAAATTAAATATAACTCTTACTACTCTATAAATACCCAGTAATTTAAAATGTCATTTTACTAACAAGTAATCTATATACAAAAAGTAATTTATGATGTGATTTAACTAACGAGTAATCTATGTCTCCTTGTGCACCAGCCCATCCTTCATCACTATTGTCAAGGCGTAGAATGTTGTCAAAACTTTTCAAGTCTTCGTCACGTATAACTGGTGGTCTTTTGTATTCCTCACTTCCCTCGACAGCAGGTCTTTGTGGTCCCTGCTGTTGCATAGGTGGTGGTGGTCTGAATCTGATAGAAGTACATTTATAAATCAAATCCACATCATACATAGGCAACAAAACAAGCAAATTCGTAGAATTTATGTCCCCTGCTAGATGGAAATTTTA
>JAUMGZ010197104.1:0-12793 GCA_032359645.1 Pododesmus macrochisma | reverse complement strand
CAGATTATATGATATGTCAACAAATAAACAGGCAGACAATATGATACGTTAACAAATTAATTGCAAGACAATATGATACATCAACAATTAAACGGCCAGACAATATGATATGTCAACAAACAAACGGCCAGACACTATGATACGTTAACAAATCAAAAAAGGCAGATGATATGATACGTCAACAAATAAACGGCCAGACAATATGATACGTCAACAACCCAACAGGCAGACAATATGATACGTCAACAAGTAAACGGCAAGACAATATGATACGTCACAAATACAAAAGACCAACGATATGAAATGACAGTATGACATTTTGGCAACAAAACATACAGCGGACATATGATTTGTCAACAAAACAAAACAACGGGCCAAACAATACGACATTAACATTAAATATAAAGCTTCCTATCATTTAATGTGGTAACAATTCCATCTTCACTAGCCAGTTGTTGATTTCCAATATGTAATGTTACACACAGATCTTTAAGTAACGTAGTTGTAATCAAGACTTTGGCTAGCGAAGATGCAACAAATCACATGATATGGGCACAAGAATGCAATTATTTGAGTTTCTGTAGATTTTATGTGATCACTTGACACAACGTAAATTTGTAAAGTATACTAGAGAATTTTGGATGTATGTGGTGTGGTTTCTGAAGTGTATCTGATCTAGGTTGTTTAACATCCCTTCAACAATCTACCAGTGATACCACGAAAAAAGAACAAAGAACAAAAGAGAAAACATAAAGATAGGACAAGAGGAATAGCAACAGGACTGGCAAAGTAATGCAATAGAAAAAGCACAACAGGACAGTAGCCTGGTTGAAACTGGTGGTGGTAGGGGGGATTACTTTTTTCTGGCGCACATATATATTTGCCGGTAATTTTGTCATCGAAAATGAAAAAAAATAGTAAGAAAAATTATCAACAAAAAGTTGGTGGTGGGGGCGCAATGGTCCCCCTTTCTGGAATTGTAGTGGGGATCTTAAACGAGCTTGGAGGTTAAACCATGTACACCAGACCTCCAAATTAACATCTCTACGAAGAATGTGCCAATATTATTCTGGCCTCTACTGTTTTTATAACATCTCTGAGGTAGGTAACCAATTTCTTCAAAACACATCAAAATTTGGAGTGGGATTATAAAACAGTAACAATAAGTCACGAAATTGCTAGAAATGAACTTTATTCTAGTACTAAATCTGTTACACATCTGGTCATATATAATAAATATCAATTTAAGTTAACAACAAGTATTAATAATTACAAATCCTACCAGATCTATACTAACCAGCAAGTGTTAATATCAACTTATAAATAAACATTCATCTCCATAACAGAACCCTTACATAACTACTTATATTGTCTCCATAGCAACAGAACCCTTACATTACTACTTATATTGTCTCCATAGCAACAGAACCCTTACGTTACTACTTATATTGTCTCCATAGCAACAGAACCCTTACATTACTACTTATATTGTCTCCATAGCAACAGAACCCTTATATATATTTTTGTTTTGCAATCAGTTCAACCACAATGAAAGTATGTGTAAAACAAAACAATAATACAAAAAATATGACTTTTTATCATTTTTCTCTCTCTTTTATTTGTAAAGGACTTTGATGTATCTACCATTGCTGATTTCATTTTAATTAATTATTTTTAAAATTTCATACAAGAAAATGAAAAAAATGAAGAAACTCTAATTATCATTATATTATTATCGAAGAATAATACGTTATTACAATGTGCTAGACAACAGTAAGAGGCTATAGATATCAATGGACGGATATGTGTGTGGCACATTTACTGCTGAAGATCTCTATAAATGTATCAATAAAGTGTAAAAACATTACAAAAGTACTGCAACTAAATTATACTCAATTAATTGCACCAGTTGTAAACAATAAAATAAACTTTCTTCAAATTTGTGAGTACCAATAATTGATTCTTGGAGACAATGCAATGTCAATACTTGATATTTATAAATAAATGTTGCTTAGGAATTTGATGAAATTTTTCTGATTATTAAGTGAAATATTTTTATTTTTTTCCGAGATCAAATGAAATGAAAGATTAACTTTTCTTAAAAATCTCAAGTTGTTTTAAGCCACTTGACATGTTAAAAAATAAGACCATAAAAAACAAGATTTGTGTATATAAACATTCTATCACAGTTACGACTACAACTAATACTAAACCTTGTAAAAAAGTGCTTTGGCTACATGGATGGCAGGAATTAAAAATAGACTGGTTCTTTCCCTTGGTTACTTCTCTCCGCCAGGGCTATATTGTATAGTGGAGTGCAGAGCAGCATATCAAAGGGAGAGAGCTAGTTTAGAATTTAAAAAACATTTATATGCAACAAAAGTCGATATAATCATGAGTGAGTGACAATATAACAGATAAACTATCATTATGAGGTGAACAACAATTCATTGCTAATTTGAAAAAAAATCAAAATTTGCATATTCAAAAATGTAAAAATGTATACATACAAATGAGTGGTATAATAATACTTTTTTGCATATTTTACATGTGCATAAATTTGCATGAACAATAAAAACCTCTACAAATGCATAGAACATAACAGTATGTTTTTTATGAGTTGGAATACTGTGGTTATATTATATACCTGCTGCTTAAAGTCACTACAGTTAACAATAACATTAAAACATGGTCTAAATACTAATGAACACATTTCTTATTGCATTAATTAAAATTGTAATTTATTTCTGCTGTAGGGTCAAAGTGGATAGGCTTAATCCTCTTTGTTTATGGGACAATATAGAGATGTTACATATTGGGTGCAGGTATTTGGTGTGTTAGTTATAGGCAGTGAGGAACTGCTGAGTATTGAGGATTCAGACAGCTAGGGATTATTAATCAGGGGGAACTGAGTAAGAGGGTACAGACAGGGATTGGGAAGGACAGTGTACTTAGGATTCAGATAGCACAAGATTACAAGTCGGGGTACAGGCACATTAAAATCTACCAGCTGTCCTAATAAGTAGCTTCGAAGTGGCATTTTAGGCATTGGAACTTTGCTGACAAAAGGGGAGGTAATCAATATTCTTATACAAGGGAGATAATTTGATTTTAAAAAGATCTGGCCCCGTGACTATAAACAAACTCAAGCTTGAGTGAGCACAAGTTCATGCTCAAACTCAATTCCATGCTCAAGTAAATTGTTACTGTTGTTTCGCAAAATGATATGGTTGAGCATGTGTTCAGCTTGAATTTACACATAAAAGTCATACTAGGCTGAATACATGCTTGGGAAGTTTTAGAGACTCTGCTTTTTGCGTCGTCATCACCTGACATATTCTCTTGAGTTTGAGTCTGAGCATAGTTTTGAGTTTTTTTTATAGTCACTGGGCCTGATTGGTGCAAGTTTTGAATGAAGAGAGCAGAGCTCCTTAAGGCGAATCACTTGAATCATGTATTGACACATTTGCATGTTTTTGCAGTGATAAAAACTGATGCAGGTTGTATACTTGAGCTCAAACATTTCAGTATTTTGAAGAACAAAATATTTTGGCATATCAAAGTATACCCAGAATCTTTATACACAAAGAAAAATGTATAAATGTATATGAAAGTCACGAGAACTCGCCACTTGGCTATGATAGCTATTATGGTTTTGGAGATCAGGGAGAAAGAAACATTACCGTGGTACGAGAACTAACAATGGGGGACCAAAATATGGCAAATTATCTTAAGGGAGTTTTGGCAGCTACAACAAAAGAGTTTTTACCTCTAAAAGTTTCGAGTTTTGGCGGACATAAGTGCCACTGGCCCCTGACAGTTTACGATATCTACAAAGCTTATATCTGCATATCATATAATCTACTATCATACATAATATAGGGAATAAATTAATATATTACACAACAATAATACATAACATTATAAACAAAACATCATGCATACAGCATCTGAATAATATGTTTAAAATGAGGTAAAGTATTTCTTACTTTTGCACTAAAAATGAATTACAATGTAGTTGGTTCAATGTTGGCAAGTTCTAACTTTTTGGCGACTGTCATGAAATCTTTTATTAGAAGTTATTTTTTCACGCCTGGCATTGGAAACGACATGTTACTATTTTTACAAAAACACATTTTTTATGTATTACATATTTTGACTCTTTGATTTCTGTTCAAGATGATATAATGAAATGACATTATACTATATTTCAAGTGTTTTAACCCAACAAATTTATACGAATCCTCTTACGTAACAAATGATTCATTAGCAGAATTAAATAACTAATACAGCACTGAGATTCAACAAAACTTAAATAAATTAACACATGAAAAATATTTGCATACCTGAGTTGTGCTGAAGTTACACAATGATCACAACAATACCAATAAATACACGACAACAAATATCTACATCTATGTACAAACATAATTTACTGGCTTAAAAGTTGGAGATTTGGAAATTTTAAATATGTGGTTCTTTATACCAGTTTTACTCCTGTTTAGGTCTCACATACAAATCTGGCATTTAACTGTAACCAAAAAGTAAGGCTGCACCCCTAATTTACAACCAAAAAAGGCTTAATATTTGTTCAGTTTTGTTGAAAAGAATTAGAGAATGAAAGAGTAATGCCAGCAGAAAAAAGTAGTTATTTGTGTTATTTCTATTTTTTGACGTAAATTTTTTTATCTAACCACCCTTATAGTTCTACAAGTTACCCGTGTTTTAATACTAATTTTTGGAAGATGAATCTAACCAAAGATAATATTACCAGTTCCAAAAAGTGAACACTGCAGGCTTTAAGAAAATAAATTTTTAATTTTTAATTTTTTTTTGTTGGGGCACAATGATCTTTGCTTTTCAAAACCCAACGAACACAAATAATCAAAATTAATTAACAGTAAGACACACATAATTTTGTTGTAATATATGCTGTGTCAAATGGATCAAGACATTCAATAATAAAACTACATATGTAAAATTTCCAAATCAACACTTTAAAAACTTTTCCAATGATAAATATCGATGCATCAGAAACACCTCATGTAAAAATTTGATTTTTCTACAAATATTATGCTAAAATAAATTAAATTGTATAAACATATCACATTCGGCCATTTGTGTATTAAAAAGACCTACAATAAAGTATCTATTAAAAACCTATAATACTGATGTTAATATGCGTGACTAGACATAACACTACTGAACTACCATGTTAGGTATAAACAACTTAATAACATTGTGTCATAATAACTCATTTTCATAAACTCTTCAAATAAAAGCACAAATTGGTGTTTGTGTTTATTCAGTAAAAACCTCTTCTGATTAAACTTATTCACCCCTGGATTTTGACAGTAGACTGTGCCAATCATTGCTTTGGAAGAGTCTAAATGTGACTTGAGGGGTCAATGGAGTAAATATTGTCTCTAATAATAGCACTCTAATTTGACCTTAATAATTACGGCCAGTGAGACTTCAGTTTGTATTTTCACTTTCTGAAATGCTTAATTTTCAACACACTTGTTAATATTTCTTCACATGACATCATGCTTGCTTTTGTATAGTTGAACTTGCACACAGAAAGTTTTGATGACTTCGATCAATCTTTTGTATATAATAATCATGCTCAAATCGACTGAAATGATTCTACACCAACCTTGTCCTTGCATATTTTCATGAATGAAACAGTCACATGACCAAATAGTTCCGTCGATTGAAACCAATGCACGTGAACAAACACTTTACAACTTTATCTTGTCGTCCATAGCACATACTATAAGTCTTTCCTTGTCAATATGCTTACAACATTATAAAAGTTGTACTAAACTGTTTAAAGTTTTCATAATCAATAGCATAATCATTGTCCAGTCACAATGACCAATCCTAATCAGTTCTTTCTATCATGAGTTTTTCATACAGATAATAATTAACCAATCAAAAATCAATAACAAATGGTTGTTTCCATGTTATATAAATAACTCACTTTCACTGTTTTAAATATCAATACGTTATCATCATTCTGAACTTCTGAATAAATCGGTGATAAAACCATTTATATTTCAAACATAGTAACTTATTACTTTTCTTCAAGATAATTGTGTACATTGTTCATAATTCACATGTTCAGCACTAAGTCATATCACATGACATCATTTTTATTGCACATTTGGTTGATTGAGTATATAATTTAGTCATTCTTATAGAGACAGCATCAACATAGTCCATTGCGTTTCGTTGACGATTGTCGATGTAAGTTATCGTTTTGACTGTGACGATTACGGCTCTTTCTTGTGGAGAAGATTTTTCCACAGCCTTTGATAGAACAATGAAAAACTTCCTTCGGATGGTTGACCTCGAAGTGTTCTTTGAGTGCTAAATTGTCCTTGAACTTAGATTGACAGACATGACAGTTTACTGCGACACCGTTTTCTCCCATTGGGATTTCCTCCATTTCGATCCCGTTTTTCATGCCATTGAGATGTATGCCTTTCTCGTCTCCCTCCTCCTCATCGCTGTATTGACCCTCTACGTTTTTATCCTCGTTGTCCTCTTCTGGGTCCTTGTTCTCCTGATATTCCGACTTATTGTTGATTTCATCGTTAAAACCGATCTCGCCATCGTCGTCATCATCTTCCTCTTCCCCGTCGGCAAATCCTTCGTCTTTTTTGGTAAAATCACCATCCTCTCCTTCTTCTGCCATAAATAAATGATTGCTGTCTTCAGAGTCAGATGTTGACAAGAGTTTTCTGTGAAGGTTTGAGTTAGCACTGTGGCGATTACGGCTGCGTTTTGACGGGAAGGCTGCGTTACAGCCGTCTATAGTACACTTATGCATCAGTTTCAAATGAACGTTTTGAAAATGAGACTTTAGTCCAAAGTGATTTTGAAAGATTTTCTGACAAACTGAACACTTTCTAGGATTTTCCTTATCAAGTGGAAAATCCATATCGTGAGACAAAGCATCCATGGGCCTTGGAGATTCATTAGATGAACGCGAATCTTGGTCCGACATTTGACTACCAAAAGACATTTCTGATTGGTTGTCATCACAATTGTCTTGGCGTTTTGTTGTAGAATAGTCCACTGCTTGATTTGCATTTGATAAAAGAGAAGCTATTTTGGGAAAGTCTTTTCTTGGATGACAGGGATCCTTCTGATCGGATGAATCCTGATTGTTATTATTGATGTTGGATAAAAAATGTTGTTTATTTTCCTCCTTATCCTCTCCACAGTTTCCATCCACGCACTCCTCCTCCTCATCAGAACTCTCCGAAAACGGTTGTCCTACCATATTGCTATGCATGGCATTCATACTATTTTGGGCCATATAGTTGGCCATCATGCGTTCCTCTTTAGACAAATCTTTGCCTAGGTCTGACGGGTGGTCATCAGAGTCGTTGTCACTGAGGATGTACGATTCGTTGGCTTGTGTACACCTTGTAGGAACCATTGCTTTTCGTCTGTTTCTCTGCTGTGGAGAATCCACTTTGCAGCAGTCTTCGTCCGTGCCACAATCTGGTTCACTATCAGATTCATTCTTAAAATCTTTCCTATCAGGCATACTCAAATCTCTGGGACCATCGCTGTCTACGTCTATGTCTGATTCAAGTTTTATTTTCTTTTCTGGAGAAGGGAAGAGTGCCAGATGAGCGTTTAGTTCAGCATAAAATGCGTGGTTGCTGCGTGAGATTTCTGGGTTCTCTAGCGGCGACAACTGTGATGAGTTTGATCCAAGAGAAGAAGGATGCATTAACATTGATGGTGGACTGCTCACAAGACTGCATGGTTTGGCAGAGAGTATGCTGCCATCGTCCACTACAGTAGCTCCATCAGGCATTTTGAGTCTCTTTTGTGGCATGTGAAGCTTTGGATTAGGATTTGCGCTGTGACGATTGCGACTCCTTCTTGAACTAAACATCATATTACACCCATCAACGCTGCATTTGTGCATCTCCTTCAAATGAACTGCACTATAGTGTATCTTGAGTGCTCCCTTATCACAGAATGTTTTGTTACAAGCTGTGCACAAAACTCGCTTCTTTCCGTTTGGTCCAATAAACGTGCAACCAAACCCAGGAGAAGGTGTCCATGACCGCTTACTGGGGTTACTTGACTTTCTCAGGTGCTTCATTTTACGCTCATCGTAAAGCATTGAAGCCTGTAGCTCCTTTTGTTGGTCCTTGCTGCCTGTAGAATAATCAATAACATCATTACAATGGTCATCTTGAGGTGGCAGTATTGGTAAAGTCATGGGCGTCGGTAGAGGGGTGGACGTCAGTATAGGTGTATGTTCCCTGCTCTCCCTTGTCTTGATTGGCGTGAATGGTGGCGTCATTGAGCTAGCAGACGTTGGTGTGGTGCTCATGTTTTTGGGACTTTCACTTGGTGAAGACCCTGGAAGATGTTTCTCGGGGATGCTTGGACTGACAGTTGGGCTCCCCTGTTCTCTGCTCCTGAAGTCAAACGGTTGCATAGTTTGTAGGCGTCCAAGCGGTGAAGTTGAGACAGGACTTGTTGTGGACAATGAAATCACAGGTGGACGAAGCTCACGATTAGGCGGTGAAAAGCATGGAGGAGTCATTAAACGACTACTAACAGGAGTAAACGGGAGCCTGCTCCCAAACAAATGCCTCGAATCTAAGCTTCGCATATAAGAGTGCATAGAATGATTACTGCGCTCAATAAATTTCTTAATTTCTGAATCACTTCTTGTAGATTGTTTAAAGAGAAGCTCTTGTTGGTCTTTTGTATCTTGGAGAATTATTTCTTGAGCAATTGACTTAGTTTCTCCGAATCTTAAGAATTGCTGTAGGATAACGTGCTCCTCTTCCCTGGTAGCCACGGTCCATTTGTCCAGCACAGTGCCCGAGGAGTCCTGCAAAATACAAATTTAACATCCACCTTAGTCAAAATGAATAGAAATTAATTAAGTTTTAAGTTTTAAAAGCAGGCAAAAACAATTAACTGTTTCATTAGAGAGAAATAGATGACTGTAATTGTTATATATATAAAATAATTTATAAGATTTTGTAATAAATGACTTACAAAACATCTAAAGAATAGTTAAGGAATTTATACATGTCTGCACATACTTTCTCAAAATTTAATTTGGGTTTTGCAGTATTTCTTTTGCTTCAATTTAATTCAACCAAAATTATTGGTTTGTTTTTATAAATCAATATTGAACTTCAATTATGCGAACTATAATTACGCTTTCTACAAATAGTAACATAAGTTCACAAGTGCTGTCTAAAATACTTTCCCTAATTTCAAAATAATACAAAAATAGAATATATAGATCTAAAGTTTATAAGCTTAAACCAAACATCAAGAAATACTGATCCCTGTGACAATGCCAGGCAGTTGATCAGCTGATCGCCAAAGGTCACACTTTTTTCAGAAGGGACATAAAACTCTTGTGACAGTTATTGTGGTGAGAGACAAATTGGATGATTTTAATGGCTTTTTAAAGACAGACTTTTTCTGTTCAGAAATAACAGGAGACCATAATGTGACAATTGCAAAGTGACAGAATGTTATCAGTAAGAATTGGAGTTGACTGCCAGCCCTGGCCCGCGTCAGTTGGCACCAAATCTCCAACACCTTGCTGCAATACCAGAGTAGTAAAACCTGATTTGTTTGTCAGCTTCTATGGATGTGAACAAACAAAGACAGTGTTGGCCATTAAACTTTCATGAATATTAGTGAGATACAAATCTTTTGGATGACAACTGTTTGTTTCAGCCAAGAGACAGTTAATATGGCAATCAACGTAAATTTAATGACGTTCTTGAAGAGCCATTCCTATGGAGTTGTCATAAGTGGACACAACACTTTGCACCTGTTGAGAGTCCAAGACTCCATCAAGTGTCCTATACTCTTAATACATTTTATTCCTCATAATTTGATTTGTTCACTTCCTGGTAACAAGATAGATATGGTTTTGCTTTTAGTACTTTTTTAATAGAAGTGCGTGAAGTTTCCTTTTTAGATTGACAATTGTATTTTTGGTTTTTTGCTGTGAGGGTCCACCCTTTTCCTTTATTTGCTGTCTTTTGAATATCACCTTGGTTTTACATATTTACTACCATATTTATCTCAATATAAACCCACACCTGAAATCATAGAGTATTGACTTAATGTCTGCAGTACAAATACATGTTGAAAACAAATCACTTAGCATACACACATTCTGTTTTTATTTAGCAGAAGATATTGGATTATGTATAAATTAAATTTAGTGGAAAAAATCCTTGAAGAAGATGCAAGGAAACAGATATAGACAACCTTATGCGATCTTATTTCTCTTTTTGTGGTTTTAAACAGAAAAAAATTGCAGGAACTCAAAGAAAAGTTGAATAGTTTGCTGGGCAGGTTTTAATTAAATCTAATGTTCTAACTTGACAAAAACACACGTTATTGAGACAAGACGTTTACTGTGTGTTTCGAATACTTCCTGCAGAAATACGGGATGCAGCAGAAGACAGCTGATTGCAGTAAATGGCCATATGTTATGGTTGATGCTCTACAAAAACTAAACTGGTAGTGTTTCCATCTGCATATCACCGAAAGTGAAATGAAACAAGAATACAAGACTGTTGATAAAGGGGAAACAGGTGTCTAAGATTGGAAAAATAAATAAAAATGATTGCAAGTTTGGAAATGAATATAAGATTGAAGTCAATGATGCTACCAGTGTAACATGTCTTTGTAACAGGAAAGGGGAGCCAATTGTGAAGATATGGCACCAGGTCTCCCTAAGTGGCCATTTACATCAACACACACCGCCCAACTATAGCTCTATCTCCTGTCTAGAATGAGCTTTCATGTCATTTTATTCTCTAATAAATTTCAGTGCTGTTCAGTTGAAAGCCTCCAATAATTGACAATGCTGACATGTGTTGGACATGCAGTGTTCTGTTTGGATGCCTCTGGGACCTGTGCAACAGGCAAGAGGTTTCACTTGATTATGTCATGGCATGGGAAGTGGCCATATAACAGAGAGATTTGGTGGCAAAGACAGGCAAACAATTACAAGGGAACACCTAGATAATTGTCTGCTTAAAATTTTATATTTCCCCAGTCTCATTTTTTGCGATAAACAGTTTTTCTTGTGCGATAAGGGAAGGAAGCTGATAATATACATCACAGTACCATATGATAATTTCACACGTTTAGTCATGAATATTCATAAAGGTTCTAGTTCCATATTAGACGACAAGAGATTTTAAAATATGACTCAAAAACAAGTGTAAGAACATTTGGAAAGAAGATATTTGAAAATAGCCAATAAAGCTAGTACAGAAGTAATATTTAAATTGCCAGATCAAAATGTACCGACTTAAGACAGTCATCCGACAAGTGAAATACTTGTTTTTTTCGCAAGAAGCTGAAATGGAGCAACTGGAATTGGGGAAAATAAGACAAATGTCGAAAATTACCAATATTATAGTTGAGCAAACACACAGAACTGCAAAGTGCAAGTCATATCAGTTTAATGTCACAGAACGAAAAATCAAATCAACTCAGCTCCGTAGTGCCCTGACACTACAATGGTAATGTCAACAATCCACGAACATAAACGTATCACAACGAGTCAATTTCATATGAAAGATGAGATCAACGATGATATTTGTCTAATAATGTAAAAATGTTGCTACTGGCAACCGATCTACAAATCAGTGTCACCGCTGAATTACATCTTATTGAGTTGACTGCACTTTCTTAGTTGATCAGGAAATGAGACAAGACTGACTGATATCCCATACAATCTTAAGTCACATTATTTTGACAATATTTTTGGTCAGGAGCGACACACAAGATTAACTGTACAGCACTAATACTGGTATATCAAGTATAACCTGAAGTCATCTAATTTTGAAAATACTTCTTGGTCAGGAAGGGGAGCTTGACAATACAGCACTTATATCACATTTAATCTTAGTTATTTAACGACACTCTTTCAATGTGGATAATGACTGCCATGGTAGCTCAGTGGAAGAATGCTTGCTTCCTGAGCGGCAGGTGCAGATTCCATCTCTGGCCGCATCAAATCTAAAACATTAAAATGACGTTATCATCTTGCTCCCTCCTAATTAAGCAGTCAGCATTTCTTGGTAGAAGAAGGACTGGTTGGCTCAGTTTCAGGATAATGTGATTGAGTAAAGTATCATGTCCATGTGTTCGTTGCATGATATTTCAGTGAGATAGCACTATAAAGTTTCCATCAGCAAACACTGTCAAAAGCAGACATTATCTCCATATGACCCAAGGGGGGTTAAAACTGAATAAAACAAACAAACTCTATTTGGAAAATAGACATAATTAAATCTATACCTTGCTTCTCAATGAATGATAAAATGAAATAATTTCTGTTTTGTTCTTCTTTTTGTTTTATTGCTTCCAGTGTAACAGTTGTCCTTGACCTTGTGTCTTGTCGTTCTAGATAGTGCATCAGATGTTCTCCCTAGCTGACACTATAAATTTGATACGATCTTTGATTCACATCATTCTTATTACTCTTTGTAATTGCATGGAAATCATTACTAACATAATTTGTGACACTGTTACTCAATATACGACCCAATATAGAACTGTTAAACCCTCCGGTCTTTCTTTCACTATCTATAGAAAATTTGTCACAGTCTAACAAGATACAAGTGTTGAACATTCTCGTTTTTCGTCATCATCTATAGAAAATTTGTCACAGTCTAACCAGATACAAGTGTTGAACATTCTCGTTTTTCGTCATCATCTATAGAAAATTTGTCACAGTCTAACCAGATACAAGTGT
>JAUMGZ010197093.1:0-12793 GCA_032359645.1 Pododesmus macrochisma | reverse complement strand
CCCTAGGGAAGGATATTCAGATTTGTTTAAATGAAGGGGCTAAGTCATAGGGCACCTCTAGGGTCCAAAAGGGGGGACAAGTGACAACATTTAACAAAATCTCGTTAAAAACTAGAATGCCTAAATCAAATTCTTTGGTACAATGTATTTAGTAACTTTAGGTCATGTAGAGTCAACGTTGTTCAAGGCGTGATCCTAGGGTTAAAAATAGGTTACGCGTTTTAGGGTTAAAGTTCAACACTAGCAAATATGTTAACTATTTACTTTTTTGACTTCTACTCCTAAACCACTGGACCAATTTTATCTAAACCTAGTATGAAGTATCCCTAGGGGAAGGGGATTCGGATGTGTTCAAATAAAGGGGCTAAGCCTCCAGAGGGCGCCACTAGGGACCAAAAGGGGGATAATGTGACAAAATTTTAAAAATCTTCTAATAAACTAGAAGGCCTAGATTAAATTGTTTGGTACAATGTATGTAGTATCTTTTGGTCATGTAGAGCCAAGTCTGTTCACGGCGTGACCTTGGGGTCAAACATAGGTTACGCATTTTGGGTTCAAAGTTCAGACATAGCAAATATGTTAACTATATTTACATTTTTGAATTCTTTTCCTAAACCACTGGACCAATTTCTTCAAACTTGGTAGTAAGTGTCCTTAAGGAAAGATGGTTCAGATTTGTTTAAATGAAGGGGTTTGGCCTCAGGGGTGCCACGAGAGGGGCCAAAAGGGGGGCAATTTGACAAAATTCAATAAATCTTCTTATATACTAAATGGTCTTAGAGCTTAATGCTGTGGTATATATAGTAACTTTAAAGCATGGAACATTTTTTCATACGCGATCTTGGAGACACTCTTTTTATGCATTTCGGAGTCAAAGTTCAACACTATATATACATATGTTAACTTTTAACATGTTCGTCTTCTTGTCCAACACTACTGGACCAATTCCATCGAAACTTGGTAAATGTGATACTTAGGGGAAGGGGTTGCAAATATGTTCGAGTGATTGGTCTCAGTACACAGGGAGGGTCGCTTAGGGGCCCAAATGGGAAAAATTGACAACTTTTTAAAGATATTATGAACTAAAAGTCCTAGTGCTTAATGCTATGGTCGTAGTAACTTGAGGGCATAGAGAACCAACTTTGTTCAAGGCATGACCATAGGGTCAAATGTATTCAAATGCCAAACATTTACTTATAGGCCTATCACATCCAGATAGACGTTCAGGCACCATTGGCCTCTTGTTGTATTCCACTTATTATTCGGCAAATGTTGTGCATGGTCTTAGGTCCTTCTACAGCTTTTTGATTTGAATACTCTTCTGAACTGCAACCTGACTAGCAACGCTTAATGGACTCAATTACGGAGATTGTATTCTGATGCTGTGTCCACTCCGAATGCTAGCCAGACTTCATATAAATCTTGGTAGTAAGCCTCGAGAGCATTTGTTATTGCCAACCCACCTTTCACCCCCTGCTGTTAAATTGACTTTTCACACATGTAAAAGGCTAGTCCAATAAAGTCGAACCAGACGTCAATACATAAGACCCTCTGACACACTTGTATTTAATGGTATACATGAATCAGTATATGCTTTAAATATACACATATGATTTTAAAACATTGTAAATAAAGCAATTACAGATTGTTTCTTAAATTCAAAATAAAATTGTATTCTTTGTTAATATTGTCATAACTTAATCAGGTTCTATAATATTAACATTAAGGATTGAATTATCAAAATGAATTAATTCAACAAAAATTAAGTGTATAGTCGATCTAGCATCTGCGACACACTTTTTCACATTTCGAACAAAACAATCTGTATAACCGTGCCTAGGCGGGGCAATCCAATTTTAAAAAGGGTTAAATCTATCACAAGTTGTATTTTATTCAACTTAAGTGTAAAAAGTAATTTTATTTCTCTGAAGTGTAAAAAATAATTTATTTTACTTAAGTACCTGTCTCTGTAAATGTCGTGCAATATTCATTAGTAATGAATTATGACGGAACTAAGATCTATAGATATTAAACATTTTTTTTTCAGATAATTGTGTAAATATCATATTTCCACACAAATTTTTACAATTTTTAGTCTCTAAATAAAAAGTAGAGGGTGTTAAAATCATACCGCCGTACCTTTTAAAGATCACTTATTACTATATATTGTTAGTAGTTTACTATACATTCTACTTTTCTTATCTCTGATGATCGGAATAGTTGTGCTTTAAATTACCTATTAATGTGTACATTAAGTTTCCATTAATCAAACTACACTAAGAAACCCGTGTTTTTTGGTGTTTTTTTTTTTAAAGATAAGTCGTGTTACCGTGACAAACTTGTGACATTTTGGAGAAAAGGTCGAAAATGTAAAAAGTTTACGATGACGGACGGGATTGTATGAGAAAAGTCCACCTTCGGTCCAAATGGACTAACAGGCCAAACACAAATTCATTGTCATTAACATACAGTACTGAGTTTGTGTAATCTGAATCTCCTTCAGTTGTGAGTAGATTTTCCCCTAACACATTGGAGATGTGTACCTTCTCTTTTTGAGGGATATGGTAAATCTTTAGAAGAAGCGTTGAACTAAGCAAGATTTTAACAGTTTTAGTAATACATGGCTCTGAGTTTGTTGTAATCTAAAACTCCAACAGTTGTGAGTACAGTGCAACCTGCTCTAGCGACCACCTCTATAAAGAGACCATCTGTACATAAAGACCACTAAGATATTGTCACTAGAAGTTTGATTACACTTATTTTGACTTGTAAATAAAGACCACCTCCATATAAAGACCACTTATTCTGGTCTCTTGGGTGGTCTTTATAGGCAGGTTTGACTGTATATAAAGACCACCCCCATATAAAGACCACTTATTCTGGTCTCTTGAGTGGTCTTTATAGACAGGTTTGACTGTACATCGTAGATTTTTTTTTCAAACTTTTGAAAATCTGCACCTCCCCTTTTGGAAAGATTTGGAGAATTTGTAGAAGCATATCCATGTGTTGAACTTGGCCAATTGTTTACATTTTTATAAATACTTGCTACCAAGTTTGTAAATTCTGCATCTTCTACAGTTGTGGGTCGATTTTGTTTTAAAGTTTGCATATTTATTTCACATTGAAGACCAGCACGGTGACCTAGTGGTTAGGGCATTCACTTTGTGCTGGTAGACTGGTGCTAGAATCCCAGGTAGTGGGTTCAAACCCTGGTCGCGTTGGAACCAAAGATATTAAAATAAGGCAATCTTCTCACTTCTTGCTAAGCGCTCGGCATTACTTGGTAGGACGAGGACCGGTTGGCTTGGTGTCAGGATAATGTGACCCAGGCAGCGAAGTATTATGTTAATGAGTCTGTGCTGTGATATTTCAGTGAGACAGCACTACAAAGTCGCCATATGTATGCTTTTTCACAAGCAGAAACCGTCTTGGTATGACCTATATATGAGTTAAAGGGACGCTAAACCCCAATAAACAAACAAACAAACAAAATTGAAGATCTGCATCTTCCCTTTTTGAAAACGTTTCGAGAATTTTAGAATAATATTTGTTTCCAATAGAATTTTTTTTTTTTAATTTTGATTTATTTAATCTGGAACTCTTATGTTTGCCCTGGGCAAAACAGATTAGGGTCAAAATGGCCCTTGTTAAGAACAAATATATGTATGTTATAAAAGCTGAACAACAAATTAACATTTCTATTGAACTTTCACAAGACCAGAAATTAGTGACATTATCTTGTATTTTTCATCTAAGCCAGATTCAGTCTTTACCATACAGTTGATAGTACCATACAAGAGATAATGGAAGTTTTGTAAAACTACCTGTCATTTTATTAGACAAAATGATAATGAAACAATCAGATATACATGAACATTTAATTCTTTTAAATTTTCTGAGTTATAAAATTGGTTGAATATTTATTCAAACAAAGAGATGTTACCATTTTAAGAACGTGACATTTGTCACTAATGTTCCCTTTACGATAATTAACGTAACCAGTAAAGTGATGTCGCAGTGAGTTGCTTGGCTAATGGGGCCTTTGAGATACTATAATGATCATGATTATTATGTATATGTATTTTATTAGTCCCCTACCGAAGGACATACATTCTATAAACATGCTTGTTGAAACTAATTTAAATATGCTGTTGTTAAGCATTGGTTAAACAATTTTTATCATGAAATGTGCTATTTTTGTTCAGGATGGTTTTTATTGTATTTTGAATTTTTTAGTTCTTGTTGGTTCAAATTGTAGTAAAATTGTACAATAAGAACAAAAGAGCAAATGAAGTCATATTGTGATGTTGTGAAAACATCTGCATTGTACTTGCATCAATCTTTTTCCATTCAAAAAATGAAAAACTATCAAAATTGTCATCTTTAATTAAATGGCCCTTTGAATCCAAATATATATTAAACGAAGAAAAGACACACAACTTTTTTTCTATTTATGAACCACTATCAGTATATCTTCTTTAAAAAAATCAAAGGACATTATGAGAAAATTTTGGTACTGTGAGAAAATGGCAAATAAAACTAACACATTTTTTTTTGTAGTTTATCAAAATTAAGCTTTCACTCCTTGGAAACAGTTGCCATAGTAACCAGTGTACATGGAATTTTTTAGTTTCTGTTTGTTCAATTCGTAATTTAAAAATTGCAAGTAAAGGAATAGAATAATGTTGTGATAATGTCTACGTCCTACTTACATTATTAATAATAGATAAAACGTTTCTATTCAAAATTGAAATATCGTCAAAGTGGCTATTTTTTTGGGTCAAAAAGACATTTCAAAAGTCAAAATGGCCCTTTTTGGGGTCAAAAATATCTTTAATGACAAAAAAAACACACCAACTTATTTGCTATTTATGAATCACTTAAATGTTTTCTTTAAAAAAAATATCAAGGGCATTATTTAGAAAATTTGGATCATGGGTGAAAATAACAAATAAAAATAACAAATTTGAAGTAGTTTATCAATATGAAGATTTCACTCCTAGGAAACGGTTGCCATAGTAACCTAAATTGAAGTTTAAACTTTTGAATTTTGTTTCTTCTCCCAATCTATACTCTTAGGTCTTTAAACTTAAAATGTTTATTGCACTGTATTTTTAACAACTTTAATTATCTTTACATATTGCAATTGTCTTATTTCTTGAAAATATTAGTGACCTTTTAGCAGGTACAGTGGTCTGTACTTGTGTGTACCGTTGCCATGGCAACGTATCTGTAATGACCAAACTAATGACATTTTTGTAAATAGTTATCATAGTTCTTGTTATGTTTTATACTTTTGTTGGGTTTGGTGGCATGTCATGAATCACCCTCTGCGTGATATGTACAGAGACAGGTACTTCAGTATAAAAGATTTACAATTAAGTGAAATGAAATACTTTCTACTACTTTCGTTTAGTTTCATTAATCAGTCCTCGAACAAATTTCCTTTCGGATGCTTATAGATAAAAAAAAAACGACAGAAAGGTTTCTTCCCTTACTTCTGTGTCATCTCTGTAGTAGTAAATACAAAAAACCATGACCATATTCTAAAGCCATAAACACAACTGAAACACATAATTTAGTTATGTGTTATGACATAACAACAAGCATTATTGTGATAAATTGAACAACACACATGCACAAATCAATACTGTACACTATTGCAGACTGGAACGTGCCACCAATCATATAATATTTATAAAAGGAAAGAACCAATATGCCCTTTGTGATTCACGCATTGTTAGATTACCGTGATGATGAAACTTGTGTTATACTACTTTTATAGTACATTTTTAAAGCTGACTGTAACTGACGGGAACATAATTATGTTGGTTACTATATGTGCTGAAGTTTGTTTTAGTCGATAGTTTTTTGGCTGTTTATCCTATTCCTTCTTCCAATAAAATATAATTCAACACTTTTCTATAGTAGTAAATATGAAAATTTAAAGCCGTAAGTCCATGGACATGGACAAACAAAAGGAAAGCGCGGGACGCACACCGAAAAAATAACCAAATATATATTTATGAACTAAAAAAGGAAAAACCATGAACTTCTATTTAAAAAAAACTAGAGGCGAAACCAATTGTTCGCGGTAGGGTAGGCGTTTCCTACTACACATGTGTCACCCAGTGTCAAACAATGGAACTATTAATTGTTTGTTTGTCAATAATATCCCTACCGCCCTTGCGTTCTTGTTAATATTGCTGCTTCTCTTCCTATCCTACCACATTGTTTTTGAGTTTGTCTTTCGTCACAATGTCAGTGAAAAAAGTATTCTAGTGGTGATGTCCGACACTTTTCTTTTAGTAATGGGAAGGTTGCCATAAACCGAATTGACACGAAATCATCGCGGCGTGTGACACCTGTGTAGCAGAAACGTTTAGTCTTTTATAAACAACTGGTTTCGCTTCTATAGTTTTTTTTAAATAGAAGTTCGCCGTTTTTCCTTTGAGAATAATAATTGTATATTTGTTGTTTTTGTGTGTGTCTTCAAATTTACTTATGTCATTTGAATATCGTCCTGGTTTTCGTATTTACTACTTTCGACCAGTTCTTGTTAATTTTGTTATATGAGTACGACACTGATCGTCATGACAGCTGCGGCTTTAGAAGCTTTGCAGATGCATTCATTCTTTAAACAAATGACTTTATGTCCAATGCACTGTTCGCATGAGTTACGACCTGAACGCTATATCAAACTAGACAGATCCTACAAAAGCTGAAATGTATATATTAAATAATTTTTCATTGATGTTTTTATATCTTTTCCAGTCGTGTCACTTTTACTTCATGTCGTGTTAAAGTAGTCATCTTTTCTATATGGTGTGTCTTCAGTGTTAAATTTCAATATATTCTTGATTGTTAGACCCAGTTAGCAAGTTGATTCATGTGTCGACGTTTTGTTGAGGCTATTGTTTGGTAGTCAATATCTTCCCATTTCTTCTTCTTTTTTGTCTATTACTTTATTTCTCGTAACGATTGAAGGAGTTTTAATAATGTGCTTAAGTTTCAATGTTCCTTTTTTAACTCTAAACTATTAATGAATCATGTCACAACATTGACATTATAAACTTATACACACATTATTGATGAACCATGTCACAACATTGACAATATAAACTTATACACACATTATTGATGAATCGTGACACAACATTGACATTATAAACTTATACACACATTATTGATGAATCGTGTCACAACATTGACATTATAAACTGATACACACATTATTGAAGAATCGTGTCACAACATTGACAATATAAACTTATACACACATTATTGATGAATCGTGTCACAACACTGACAATATAAACTTACACACACATTATTGATGAATAGTGTCAGAACATTGACATTATAAACTTATACACACATTATTGATGAACATTGTCAAAACATTGACATTATAAACTTATACACATATTATTGATGAATCATGTCACAACATTGACATTATAAACTTATACACACATTATTGATGAATAGTGTCACACCATTGACATTATAAACTTATACACACATTATTGAACTTATACACACATTATTGATGAATCCTGTCACAACATTGACAATATAAACTTATACACACAATATTGATGAATCGTGTCACAACATTGACATTATAAACTTATACACACATTATTAATAAATCCTGTCACAACACTGACATTATAAACTTATACACACATTATTGATGAATCGTGTCACAACATTGACATTATAATCTAATACACACATTATTGAAGAACCGTGTCACAACATTGACAATATAAACTTATACACAAATTTTTGATGAATCGTGTTACAACATTGACATTATAAACAAATACACACATTATTGATGAATCATGTCACAACATTGACATTATAAACTTATACACACATTATTGATGAATCATGTCACAATACTGATATTATAAACGTATACACACATTATTTATGAATCATGTCACAACATTGACATTATAAACTTATACACACATTATTGATGAATCATTTCACTTATACGATGAATGTTGGTTACTTTATATAAATAAAAAATGAACTACCGCCTCGATTTTCTTACAATGAATATAATTATGAGCGGATTCAAGAAAGATAGACATTGACAAACAAACAATAACAGCATCAAATAATTCACTACCGAAATACAAAGAAATTAAATCGACATCAAATCAACCCTCAATACTAGTAATCCATGCGGACCGACTTAGGACGGTCACCCAGTACGAAACCAGACGGTGTGGTTTAACCGGTTAATGAGGCCTCAACCTTCCCATTTCTCTAGTTTCTGTTTATCGTGTAGATTGTGGAAGTGATTTAAAATCCTAAAAAAGAAGTAAATTCGAAAAACCAAGACGATATTCTAAAGCCGTAAGTACATGGACATTTGCAAAACGTAGTGACTTATATGTTGTTTTGATAAAAATAGACATGCACAGTGCTGTCAAACAATATCCACATCAAAACCAGAAAGAACTGTAGCTTGACTTTGGGTTATGAGCAAATTCCTTTTATTTGATGACGTTTAAAGTCTTTTTTTAATTGAATAATTCTTAATGTTTTCCCATGACCATGGGCTAACGTCTTACGAATATTGTCTTGTTTTTTTCGAATTTATTTTGTTTCTTTATATATATATATATACATATATATGCTGTATTATGGAAGTCGTCGATTATCTCCGAACAATCTGAAACAGAATTTATTTTTATCGTATATTTTGATATTAGCGTTTCCATTAAGAATGATTATTTTTTTAAGTTTAAATAAACCCAAAATTATGATTTTAGTAAGCTAGGTTCTTTTTGATACATATGAACGGTAATACAAGAAATATTGATACCTCTTATTACATAAGATTGACACATCAAACTTTGCTTTATTTATCGTTAATTATATAATGCATTCGGGAACTGTTCAGGTGTTGCAGTAAGCCATATTATGAGTCAGTTAAGGTAATAACAGGATCCGCAACTATAGTATAATATCACATACAACAATAAGCATTAACACTTATAGTGGTCGTATTTGAAACATGATGATATGATCATGACATCGTCTTGCACTGTATCTAGAATTAGTTTGAAATCTTCAATGCCTACGATTTAAATATTAGCGCTGCAGTAGAAGAAGGTGAAATGTGTATAAATCAAGCAGTCAAATACAGATACTTTCTAGTTGTTTGAATAGTATTGCAGTTATTATGTATAGTACCAGTTTCCAATTAATAGGAATACAAAAATGCAATCTGAATCATGCCTCCGATAAATATGATATTTATAAGAGGAAGGAGCCAAAACTTTGTTTGAGACATACCGTACCGAATCCCAGATCTTGCTCTAAGCTGCTGTCATTAATGCATGGACGCAAGCGAAGAATTACTTTTGAATAGACAAGACTTCAGCAAATCAAGTCTACAGGGCCAAAAGGGGAAACGGTGACAACAAATCCACGATGGTTGTCATGTACAAAAACCATAGAGAATAATTATGTTCACTTTTGGTGAAAACAATACCTTTATACAGACAGTTGTAGGTAGGAGAAACGTTCGCACAGAAGGTTACAGAGATAACGTTAGTGTAACGCTAGGTAACGATTTTATCGGATAATTTGCTTACTGCATACTTCAAAAACCTAAAACAATAGCTTATCCCAAGATCTGATTGTTTATATTTGCCTCAAGATTTGTGTATCACTGATCAAATTAAGGCTTGGACAGAACAAGGTTTTTTTCAAAAACTTAAAACCGTTTTAATACTTCAACATTACCTGTACCTTTACTTTTTAGGAAAGGTGCATTCCACAGTTTTTTTCATCCGTTACATGTCAAATATAAGCCTGTAATAATACACAATTGTTAAGATAAAAGCTTGCTACAATAAATAAATGCATATTAACATCAAACATTCTTTGTAGACTGTGTGTTTTAACAACAAAATCAGTTTAGATTGACTGCTCTTTTTGTCTCTCCCATTACAGCCACAGAGCACTAAGGTGCTTGAATCTTTAAACTTCATCTTTGGATCAAATAGATCATCCCTTTTGTTCGTCTCACTTTGCCCTGGTGGTGACGTTTTGAAGAAGCTATTGTTGTTTTTCTCAATAATCTTTAATCTGTTAATCTTATTTCGTCTTTTCAATTCAAGGATAAATATGTTATCTGATGTTGGGGACATTGTTTATGGGATTTCGCACGAGGGTTCGAGGGTTACATGTAGCTACTGTCGTAGGTGTCAAGTGTGTAATAACAAAGACACCAAAGAGTTGGCTATATTTAAAGTCCACTAACACGTTTCACTCTGTTGTGTTTGAGCGTTTTTGTATGTTATTGTATATTGACTTCATTTTTAAATACTTTTATTTTAATAATATATTATAACATCATACGTTATAAGTACGGTACATAATGCATTTTCGTTCTGGACGAAACCGTTACAGGTGAATGCACCACCAATGTTTAAATAGTTAGGCACATTACTTTACAGCAGCTGTATATTGACATATTGAAAATGCAAGACATTAGAAGCCAGGTATTGTACTGACTACGTTTTATGATGTTCTCGATATCGAACTATCTTAAAATTTGATACCTAGTTTTTATTTTAGAAAATTTCAAAACATCTCTCTTTTCTAAACATGTGCTTGGAATGCGTTTCTTTTTTGAGAATTTAGGAAAGATGACATCTCAGCGTTCACAATTTGGACGTAGAATGATAATTTCGGTTATTCTGAAAATTATATTTTTTCTGAAGATAATGTGCGAATCATCACAGGCGGAAATACTCCAAATATCATTAAGTGATGAGCCCTATTTAAACAGATACGTCTACAACTTATCATTCACGTCTATACTACCATGTGGTTTTATTCAGTGCCAAAAGCAATGTCTTTTGAAAAGCAGATGTTTGTCAATCAACTATGATCGCCATCAGTTGGAGTGTATTCTTAACGTTGCTCTGGCAACAAGCAATGTACGGAATACATCTGACAAAAGCAATGGACGGATTTACAAGGATATTGAACACATGAAGACGGATGTCAAGGTACTGCTATTTTTATTATGTTTATTTTCCTATTCTTTATAATGATACAAAACTACCCCAATCATCTCACATTGCTCTTACTTTAATATCATCAAATTATCTGACATCTGTCTCAATCCTTGAATATCGTTTTTGCTTTAATTTCTTTCCCCTTTGTGTTGCCCCTTCTTCTAATGTAAGCGTCCTATCAATAGTTTGTTCTCCTTTGGTCTTTCGTTGCAATATCATGGACAATTGTGAAAGTGATATAAATAATGTATATCTTTAAGTATTTAGAATGGTAACCGGTACATTATTTATGCCTACTGGGGTAAATTGATTTTCTTCTCATTAAATTTCAGCTGGTTGAATTTATTGGTAATTGTAAAGATCACGTCTGTCCAAAGAATAGTAAATGTATTGTTCTTAGTAGTCAACGACCGCACTGTATACAAGGTAATACTTTTTATACTATGCAATATAATGTTACTTACAGACGAATGTCTGAAATCTGCCATTTGACATGCAAACATATGAATGTTTCAGCATTCAGTTTTTAGTTCTTCCGTCCTTTAAACTGACTTAGTTTTCAAAAGAAGAATGATTATTGAGAAATGCTGGAAGAAATATATCCACGCTATACATAATGACTTTCACGTTTGTGTTCTGCATTTAAGCAGTTTGGTATAACGCATGTTGTTCTACCTATTCGTATGTATTTTTGTTGTTGTTTGTTTAATCACTAGTTTGCATCTTTTGTTTACATTTTCATCCAACTTGTCTTATTTGTATAGCCTCCCTGTGCTTCACACCTTATCGTGGTGGGAGGTTTGTGTGTCTCGATGATTTCGAATGCTATGCTGGCGTACACTTGTGATCCTGGTAGGGTCGCTCAATGATCCTGGTAGGGTCACTCAAGTAAGACAGGTTAAATGGGTAGAGGCCAGACAAAGATAAGCGTGTCGTTCGGTGGTGGGGACGCTTAGCTGGCAGCGCTGTGTACATGAACTTTTAACCCAATGTCACGATAAAGATCCCCATTCAAAGTCTGATAGAGGAGTAGGCGAAACACGCAGTTGCATGAGTTCAGCATTCTTTATCAACTATCTAAATGGTTCAGCTTTCCCGTTCCTGTCACAGCATCTTTTCCCGTCTTATCGTTTGGTGTTTAGTGTATATGGACCAAAGGACCAAGATGGACTTTTCTCATACAAATCCCGTCCGTCCGTTCGTCCGTCGTTCGTTTGTCCTTCGTCCGTACGTCGTAAACTGTTCACATTTTCGACTTCCTCTCCTGAACAACTGGACCAATTTCACCAAGACTTGGTAGGAAGTATCCCTAGGGAACGAGGATTCAGATTCTTTTAAATAAAGGTGCTCGGCCGCCATGGGCGCCAAAAGGGGCCAAAAGGGGGGACATTTGCAAAACTTAAAAAATGTTCATCTAACAAACTAGTAGGCCGAGGGCTAAATGTCAAAGTTTTACATTATAGCAAATGTGGTAACAATTCACATTTTTGACTTCTTGTCCAAAACTACTTGACTAGTTTTATCCAAACTTGGTAGAATAGTAAATCGAAAAACCAAGACGATATTCTAATGCCGTAAGTCCATGGACATTTGCAAACTATAAGAAAACGTTTCGCCTCGCAGCTGGTACACTGGTGAGGAATCCGGTTCGCTGGTTCGAATCCTGGTGGCGTCACAACCCAAGGCGTTAAGTTTGGGCACTCTCCTCGCTCCCTGCTAAACACGTAGCAATA
>JAUMGZ010197082.1:0-12794 GCA_032359645.1 Pododesmus macrochisma | reverse complement strand
TTCACACAGAGTTTTGGCTTCTTCCTCTTATAAATATCGTATTTATCGGAGGCATGATTCAGGTTGCATTTTTGTATATTTAAACCAATTTATGTTTTTTATCATGACCCATTGCTTATAAGCTTTAATTTGATACAACATATAATATAGTAAATAAGTAAATTTGAAAATGACGAACAGTTTAAGCCTTCTATTTCAACATGGACTTCAATACGTCTTGCAACATATCCCAACTTGTGGTTTCTATTTTTGAGTAGAGATTTTGATTTTATAATGATAATTAATGAACCACCTCTACATATTTGTAAAAGAATTCCCGCCGTCATGTCATGTATTGGGAGCTACAGTCGTCTGACCATGCAGAACATTAGGATTTCACGGTCAATCTTTAATCAGGATAACAGTACCACATCAATGGCCAGTGGGAATACTTTGGACTGTCATACCCATTGGACACACACATTAATACCTGTCGGTATGCAATCTCCCAGTTTTATTACACAAGGTGTCATGTATAAGCACAGGGCTATGTTTAATTTTCAAATAAGTTACATAAATATGTTAATAAATTCATCATACTTGTTGATATAAGAAAAAGTGTAGCACTATATTTCATAATTTACTAACATGCACAAATTTATGCATAAAAGTGAAAATCATGAATGTGAAAAAAATTAACGTCTCGGGTATCCTTAAATACTGAAATGTAAACTTCAACGATTAACATCTTACACCACACCACGCTTCACTAAATAAGATAAACGAACTGAAAGAAAGTGGTTCACATACCTTGGCTAGCGAAGATGACGGGATAAATGTCAACTCGCTAAATGCTAACGCTTTAAAGTTAAAATTTAATGTGTTAGCGTTAAATTTGAAACTTTAAATTCAACGCGCTAATTGATGTTAAACACGTTAAATTCTTAAGTGTTAATGATTTATCTCGTTATTAACATGGACGGCCTTATATAATGAAATGTGTGGTATAGCCATGTACCCATTCATGTACAGTTTTTGTGATGTTTATCCTGTACATATGCATGTGCCGGTTTTGTTTATAAACTTTGTGATAAACCCAGGTATGATCAGTCGTTAGGTCTATGTACCTGTATAATGCATTGCGGCGTCATAAGAAGTGAAGTTCCCGGAAGGCATTACTATGTTTACCATGTAAGATGCTTTAGTAATATAGTACACACCACTATTTCTTCCGGCTAATTTACAAGTTATGTCTATATGTGTCAACGGCTTAGCCAACATCCAATAATCGAAGATGTATTACAAAAACTGAACTTAAAAGCATTAAAGTTATCAGGAAATGTCATTTTTCGCAAATTCTCAAAAAATACTGAATTTTCGTGTCGATTTTTCTTTCTGAGTTATAAATAATTTTTGAGAACATTCATTTATGGCTAATGTTTGGTTATTGTGTATTGATTCTAAAAATATCAAAATTAAACTAATTTTGACATGAAAGCAAATGGCAAATGGAGTCGATTTTTAATTTGTAAAATGTTCAAAACACGATGATATTTCCACAGTACACAGATCTCGGTTGTTAAGGCAATATTAGGTCAGATCAGATTTGACACCTACCTATACACGTACGTTTGTAACACCAGGTAAAATTTCACCAGACATCCAATCAGGATGTTCTATGCTAGTAAACCATCTTGATCTGTGACAGGGTAAGTATAGCTTTCTTGTGTGTTTTCTCTTTATTCACCGTAAGTAACATTTACTTGTATTTGTCTATGCAATGAGTTCTTTAATGTGGTATTATCCATATTACACAATTAAACGAAATGAGGGGAAAGATTTATGACTATTACCTTTACTCAACGGCCAGCAAAATCAAATGGATTGTTAGTTTAAAGATCATTACATTATATCAGGAGTTCTCAAAAAACATAATGTGTTTGTGTAAATCTTGATCTTGCACTTATTACATGCACTTGTTTCATTGGGAATTTCAAGTCTGTGTCGTAGTATTAAGGATTGAATTGGACTCGCTCTCTGTCCAACACATACTTGAGTTAAATATCCTGTTGAAAATTATACTTATTTGTTGTTATTTATTTTAAGTTTTAGATGACGTTTTGTGCCGGATAGCGACAGGGAGTGGGCATCAGTTATAACCAACTGAGAAGCCAATTCTGATGTCACACTCCAAAGGCTTTGGGATGCAGCCATTGTTCTGTATGCTTTTAGCTTTGACTAGCTGGCTGATTTTATCCTCTGCAGAAGATGTGAAGCTAGTAACGTTCAATGCTGGCCTGATGGAAAGGATACCGAACTATGAGGACAGAAAACTGACAATTATTAGGGAACTCCAGAAGGCAGACTTCGATGTAATGTGTTTGCAAGAGGTTAGTGTAGATTTCTTTTACTTTTACAGTTGTCAAGGGTTTTGTCATGAGCGATACTAGGTCCACTTAGTTCAATGAACGACAAATTCCAAACAAAAATAATAGGCAAAAGTAACACTGACCACTTGTAATTTGTGAAACCTAGACATTGTGAGTAGTTTTCACACACAATTTATATTACTTATGTTAACAGGTGAAAGTTAATGTGTGTGTGTTGGGAAGAGACCCATAGATAAAATATATATTTATATAAAATTATTATAATGTACAGTAAATTTTTTAATTCATATTAAAAAACAAACAAAAATTCCAAATGTATTGAAATACAATTAAATCTTGTGACTTATTGAACTTTATATTCCCATTGTTTGAATGGACCTTCGTACCCAACACACAGTTTACCTGTTAACCTTAGTAATATCTAACTCACCTATTTTCAACGATGGATTATCACCGTCTTTAAGGTATTAACTGGTGATTTTCCCAGGTTTCTATACCCATATGTGAAAAGAATATTTTAATGGCAATATTTTATTTTTAGAGATACACTGGATTTTAAAATGGTATAATCCCATTTTGCTCATATTTGTAAAGAAATTCCCTAATTCAAAACATGAAAAATTATTCTATAGTTCAAGAATGTCTCGCTGTGCATTTTTATTGTCTTTGGAAACACAAATTGTAAGTGGTCATTCATTGTTCATTTTTCCTAATATCTTTGTTCGTTCATAATGTCAGGTGGACATAAAGCAACACGCTATACAGTTATCACTTGTCCATTTATCAGGGAACTTCAATTCCATGAATTTTACATTTATGTCACGAATTACTTATCGTTAAAAGGAAGCTCGTACCCTTGGTGTGAAGATTGCCGTAGAGGACTGTCAGTACTCCAGAGGAAGGCTTTGCAGGTGTAAGCCGAGACATGGACTCAACAAGCGTTTGTACTAGTGATAGGCTGATAGCGCATATCCAACAGTGGTAGTATCAGGACGGAGGAAGATTCAGCACATTCTGAAGGACTACAGACCAGAGGACATTTTCAACATGGACGAGACTGGCCTTTTTACAAGTTAAGACCCATCTTGACCCTGGCAACGAAGATGATGAAGGGAACGAAGAAGTCGAAGGAGCGGATTACTGTTGCCATTACTGCCAACACCACAGGAACAGAGAAGCTCAAGACATTTTTAATTGCCAAGGCCACAAGACCTAAATTCTTTGGGAAGACCTATGACCCCAACTGTTTTGTCAGGTACAGGATCAACAAGAAGGCTTGAATTACCTTCATTTTATTTCAGAAATGGTTGAGAGACTTTGAGAAGAAGATGAAGCTTCTTGGTGAGTCATGGCCAGGAGAGATGTGACACACGAGGAAGACGACGAGGAGGAGGATGCAACTGTCAGTGGACACGATTCGAGGTCTAAGGTCATCACCAACCAAGAAGGCAGGGATATTTTTAGATCCGCCATTGCATACTTCGGGCAGATGGTACCACCATAAGCTGGAGCCGAGAGGAACCAAGATATGCTGCAACAGTTATTGAACTTTCTCGGGGAGATAGGCAGTCGATGCACGACAACACAGGAAACATATGACGCCTTTTGGAAGCGATAGGAACATCCATCATACTTTAGTTTTGACTTATATTTGCATGTTTTTATTTTTTCTTGCAGAAATTAATTTTATTTACTTGCAGTGATTTTTGTTGCATATTTATTATTGACGTTTTTCTTTATTACAGCAACAAAATATTTATTTTAATTTCAATTTATTTGTTGAATAAGACAGGTAAAACCACAGTATATCAATAATAGCTCTTTATTTCATAAAAACAGATGAAAATTAGAAATCCCGAAAAAGAAATTCTTGACTCAGTAATCCAGCCGCCTCACTATTCAGCCACTTTGGGCTGGGAACAGAGGTAGCTGGATAAACGAGGCTCCGCTGTATTGAAATTAATGTAAAAAGTGAAGTTTCAAACATCTATCTGTATATGTGTCGCACTTTATTTTTTAAACATGTTCTAATATACAGTCTGTCGTTATTAAGTTGTGATTTAAGGTGTGGTTATTTTTGTTATCAAGGCGTGGTATGGTGATGATGTAGATCTGATCACTACAGCCACACCAGGACTATTCAAATACAGTCCTCCGTTAGAACCTCGATGGCTGTGGCCCTGCAGTTTGTGGTTCCTGTTAAAATTTCAGTGGAGATGTAACACTAATTCAAAGAACTTTATGGAGCTCGGCAGTTGTGCTGTAAGGGTCGGTCTTATGAAACAGAGCCAACAGTGTATCACGTGCATTCTAGTCGCAGGTGAGCACACCAAGCAGCGATGTACCTTCACTTTGGGCTACCGTCAACAATGGACGAAAATGAATATCCCTGGTCTAATGATTCTGAGCAAGAAACCAATACTAAGATCTTCTACAGTTTACCTTGATGGTGGTGCGTCGGTGAAGCAGGTGCAGAAAAGGGCTTATTTAAATGTGGAGGTACGATTTTAAAGATTCATTTATTTAGACAATGCATGTTTAAGCAAATGTAATTATGGTCCTATAATACACATTGTTATTGCTAACAAACTGAACAAAGCCCAAACAAAATTTGTTGCTAATAATTTATTAATGATAAAGCATCTGGTTCCTGTGGTTTAGAGAGTACTATAAGAATAAACGTGTTATTGTTAATTTTCTCCCATGTTTATTTTCTTATAGATACAAGACATAGGCACTGTGATATGTACTCACATGACGGCCAATCTAACGGAAGTTTATTATAATCGTAAGTTTACGCACATCTCACACATTTACACACATGCGGTGGTACTGCAAACTTAATTTTAGTCGAATATTGAGAAAAGAAACTAACTCTTTATTATGATATAATAACTACATAAAGTCGTGCGTATGACGCTTTTACAACAGTAAAAATCAAACAAAAATAGCTTGCATTCATTTATATAATTATGATCTCTTTACAACTATTTTGTGAATATGTTTGATAATCTATATATAGATACGCTTAAACATATTTCTAATTTAGCAAACATGGAACATAGATACTCGAGTTGGGCAGACCAAAACCTCGCTAATGCACGTGAAATTATAGGCGCAATGAGGGGACGTAATCCCATCATCATGGGAGACATCAACGCTGGACCAGAGATACCTGGCAGCATACAGTCAGAACATAAAGGTACGAAGTACTACAGCTTATATCAGTATATATTTTCAGTTGGTGTGACAATCGCCTTCAATGTCGCTTCAAATAAGCAACTTCAATTATGAGATCATAAACGTCGCTGCTCTTGGTGCAGCGTATGAATACATTAGTAATGGATCTGGAACTACTTGCAGAAGTGTAGATTTGAATATAAAAATTGACAGTAGTTGCATTTCTAAACAAAGACCCAAAAATATATAATACCTACAGGTATAACTGCACCATGTGTCACATGCAAACTTATCATGGAGCGCGTTATTAAAAATGCACTCACAAGAGGAACATACAAACTTATCATGGAGCGCGTTATTAAAAATGTCCTCACGAGAGGAACATACAAACTTATCATGGAGCGCGTTATTAAAAATTCCCTCACGAGAGGAACATACAAACTTATCATGGAGCGCGTTATTAAAAATGGCCTCACGAGAGGAACATATAAACTTATCATGGAGCGCGTTATTAAAAATGCCCTCACGAGAGGAACATATAAACTTATCATGGAGCGCGTTATTAAAAATGGCCTCACGAGGGGAACATACAGACTTATCATGGAGCGCGTTATTAAAAATGGCCTCACGAGAGGAACATACAAACTTATCATGGAGCGCGTTATTAAAAATGGCCTCACGAGAGGAACATACAAGCTTATCATGGAGCGCGTTATTAAAATGCCCTCACGAGAGGAACATACAAACTTATCATGGAGCGCGTTATTAAAAATGCCCTCACGAGGGGAACATACAAACTTATCATGGAGCGCGTTATTTAAAATGCTTTCACGAGAGGAACATGCCATGAACGACGCGAGGACAAAACTCAAAAGTGGAGAAATTCACATTGAGTTTTACTTATGAACCCCCTGTTGTTGCCTTTTCACTATTTCAACACAATGTCGACCGTCATAAAGAATCTTCGAAAAAAAATGTTTTTATTTTATTGTACAATGGCAACCATAAACTTTATGGATTTGGAAAGGTTTTTGAAAGCGACATCACGAAACTCTGAACATTCATATTGTCTACTATTAACAAGGTTGATGGTGAATACGTATTCAATATTCCCTGGTTATGGTGAAGTTTATGGTCTCCTGAATTTCTTATTTATTGTATTCTAGCAATGTTTTTTTCTTTCAGATTCCTTTAAACTGTTTGAAGATGCTGGTTATCGTTCACACTTTGTAGACAATGTTGGGGAGTGTACCTACTGTGAAGCCAACCCACTTGTCAGCTCTATGTACGAGCATGTCACCACTACAATAATTGACCACGTATTCGTGAAAAACAGAACCATCACTTCCTCAGAGGTATAAAGTTAACATTTAATGATAATTTATCTAAAATCTAAAATGTATTATATTCTTAAATTCATACATTACGTTAGTGGAATCAAGAAAGGTCAGAAAACATTCCCCAGCTGTACCTATGACCTTACTGCTATAAACATAACGGCATTTAATTAAGATAAATTGATGGTAATAAGAGTAACTAATACATGGCTGAGTTTGATATGCATGTTATATCAAATCTCGATATTAAAATCCAAAACATACACACTGAAGAACGTGAGTTATGATCGAGAATAAAACATGATGGGAATATGTGCATTAGTTTGAGCAGTATCTTGTCCACGAGTATTCGTTTACATGTATTTTTAAAACAAAGTTGCCGCCAGTTCAAAAATTTCCTGTCCGAAAAAATTGCATGATATCTGTTTTTTCAAGCTTAGTGTCAAATGTCAATGGAATTTTGCATATATGCTTCAATTTGTGCAGAATCTTTGAAAACAATGCCTGCTATGCTTAAATATAAAACCATTAAAATACAGACATGCAGACGGACAGACGTTTACAGCCCCTGCCTGGTTACCAGTTTCACTAACAACGACTAATATCACTAGTATTACTAATATTCAATTACCAGCCGTTATATGTACATCATTAAAGTTTTAATAATTTATTGTGCGCATGTTCTGCCTTTAATTGACAAAACCTACAGTAATATTCATTTTATTTTACATTTCAGAGAGTATTTACCGAGCTTGTGAATGGACGTAATTATCCTATGTCAGATCATTATGGAGTAGCTGTAAATCTTACAATTGACAATAATTAGGAAATAAATCCGAGGCATATCACTATATTTTCCTCAGTTTATTTTCATATATATATACTGTCTTTTTATACGCCCTTTGAATGACGGGACGTATTATGGTATGGCGTTGTTCGTCCGTCCGTTAGTTTTTGCTAGCCCAGGCTATAACTTGATAAATTCTTCACTTATAATTACAATATTTTACACATATTTATAACTGGAGATTGCGGTGTGTCGCATACTATTTTCAGGTCACATGAAATTTTACTTGCAGAGTTATGCCCCTTTTTTAATTTTCGTTAGGTTTTGCTTGTCCGATCCATCATTTGTGGTAAACCTTTGAGTTTCATTTAAAGTTAAAATATTTTATTTACATATACATTTCAAATTGGCGGTGTGTCGTGTCCTATTTTTAGGTCACATGGACCTTAACTTACAATGTTATGCCCCTTTCTTAATTTTTTTTGTCCAGACAATAGCTCCAATGGTGTTTTACATTTGGTTACAAAACATTGCATACAGTTACAACTTAAAATATTTGAGTGTTTTGTACTGTTGCTATGGCACACAACCCCTTAATTGAAGAGTTATGGCCCTTTCTGAATTTGCTGTCCGTCAGCTTATGCTGTCAATAACTCCAACAGCCTTTGCATCGCCGCGACAAAGGAGCGAATGTGAGACTTTTGTGTTGCTTTTGTCGGCATTTAACGTTTATTTTTGTTTTAAATTTTGACTTTTTTGAGAAAAAACTGTGGAATTGGACATATCTTCTTAATCTGGAGTCAAATTGACTTCAAATTTGATACACACTTTCATGGAATAGTATTGTTTATAAAACGGGATACTGGATTAAATTTAAAAAAAAAAAAAAATGACTGATAAACCAAACACCATAATCATCAGTTTATTAATTGTCCGTGCACTTATTAATACTGTTGCTCTTATGTGTTATTATTCTAGCCATATCTATATAATGTATACACATATACACACGTAGCTCTAGCCATGCACACTTGAGCTAAGGCTAGTGAAGAATCACTAACGAAACATAAGGTCAAAAGTCCATCTTTAGGTGACAGGTGCTCATCATTCCTTATACTGACCTTCTTTGTAAAATTCACATTTTGTGAGATGAGACCAATACACTTCCCTATTAAGGGCGTAAGTTGTATCCTCATAGGGGTTCTTGTCCTACATTTGGATAAAAGTTGATACCGAATTCGATTACTTGATGATGAATCAAAGGGTCCAACCTTATCCAATCCATAAAACAAAATAATAGTATACTGTACAAAGAAACCAAAACACCCAAACATTATTGGTGATAATATAAAATCAGTGACATTCGTAAGCAACATTGATGTCTATCAGTAGAATAAAATAACTGAACACAAGCAAGATTTTTCTATATATAATGCAAAATTAAATCATAAAGTCGTAAATACGCAAGTCCATTGACATGGGCAAACAAAAGGAAAACGTGGAGCGCAAACAGAAAAAAGAACCCAAAAATTCAATAATTAACTAAAAATTCTATTATAAAACTGGAAGGGAAACCAGATGCTCGCAATTGAATAAGCATTTCCTGTTACATATGTGTCACCCGCCGCGATGCTGCTTCCGTGTCATTCAGGTGTATGGTAACTTTTTCATATAAAATTTTAAAGTTGTTTCTCGTCAATATGCATCTCGTCTTGTACTAGATCGTGTTAGATTATCTCAAATTACTTCTCAACTAAGATCACACCACGTAGCAACTGTTACAATTCTACGACTGGTCTATGCAGGTGCCTATATAGATTTTTAAGGTACAAGTTTGTTTGTTTGTTTAAATAGGGTTTAACGTCACTTCCAGAATATTTTACCGATATCGCGACAAAAGACCAAAGGAGAAAAACTAAAAGATAGGACAGGAAGAGAAGCGGCGACAGGAACGGGAAATGAAAGCAACAGAGATAGTTCAAAAAGAAGGATGAGCCCATGCAACGGCGTTTCCGCCTACTCTTATCGAACTTTTCATGGGTATCTTTATCGTGCCAAGGGGTTAAAAATCCCTGTACGTGGGACCGCCAGCTTAGCGTCCCCTCCGAAGGACGTGCCAATCTTTGTCTGGTATAGTGTCTCGAGGATCTGGTCTACGGCCTTTGGAATAGTGGACCAGGTTGGTTCTTACACTTCGTGTAAACAATTTGGACATTGATTAAAAGGCATGAATAATTGTTGTTTGTGTGCGTTCTTTTTATCATTATTAATTACCTGTTCCGTCATTTTGTCCTGTTCCTCTGTGAACAATTTTGTGTTGTCCAATTTTCCGTTTCCTTAAATAAATTATACAATATTTGGATTTATGCGCAGATTGACTTTTACATGCAGATACATACAACTACGTGTCAATTTGTAGATGATTTCGGCATATAGTTTTAATCAACTATTTAAAACTAACAATAACAAATGTAATTATAATATATTCGATAAAATCGTTCGTCGCCTTCTGAATAAATTAGAAACAGTGTTTTGTTAAATGTGAATCCAATTGGGCACAACTATTGCTACAAACTAAAATGTTATTTGCTTGATGAATTAAATATATCGCACGCACGCATGTCCACACTCGCGCATAAAGAGAACCATGTGTGTGTGTGTGAGAGAGAGAGAGAGAGAGATACACTGTGTGAGGTATGGACAGAGAGAGAGAGAGAGAGAGAGAGTTTGTTTAATTAGGGTTTTACGTCACTTCAGAATAGTTAACCGATATAGTGACAAAAGACCAAAGGAGACAAAGAGAGAGAGAAAGAGAGAGAGAGAGGGAGAGAGAGAGGAGCATGTGTGTGTTAAATACATTTGTCGATTACTTACATTCGTCGATAACTTGTTATGATGCAGAATAAAATTAGTATAAGTGTACAAAGCAGGATACTGCAAGCAATAATCACAATCTGTATAGAAAAACGTTGTATTGTCACCGAATCTTCCTCCTCGGTTACAACTGGCACTGAAACACGGAAGAAACATTAGCATGCATGTAGTTTCAAACAAAACAATCTTCCAATAGCAGGTCGTGTTAAATCAAGTTGTTCACATCACAAACCTCCCAATTTCAAGTCTCCACCTACAGTCAATCGACAAGGGAGAGGAAACACACACACGTTTTCATGCCAACCAGGGGCTATTGTAGAGGTATGTGGATCAGATATAACGCACACCCTAATCGATGCAGAATCGAGGGTACTTCATGAACTTCAGAGACAAATTACGAAAAACTCCTGCTCTAAAGGCAATTTTGCCTGGACACTTGCGCAAAAGTTATTCACACAGTCTGAATTTCTGGAGCACAACTTCATTGAGAATAAAGGAAAAAACGCCTTATCACCGAGAAGTGTCCATGCTATTGAGCATAGTGTTGTGGATGTCTATGGGTGTCTGAAAGTCTAACTTTGAAGGAAGCCATAAAGTCCATTAACTCGGGCATAACAAGCCTCAAAATCAGACGTAAAAAGAGGCTTCCATTTACAGTGGTACAGAATGTAATGTTAGATTTAAGTACATTTCTTTAAACATGTTAAACCATCAACCAATGTGAACAGTCTTCAAATGTTGTTGTTTGGGCCGCGGTGGCCTAGTGGTTAAAGTCACCGACTTGTAATCATAAGAGCCTTTCACCTCCTAGGTGTAAGAAAGTTGCCAGTGACTTGACGTAGGTTGATGGTTTACTCCGGTTTCCTCAACCAGTAAAACTGGCACGAACGTAAATGACATTAGCTGTTGTTCGGACAATAAACCCTTAACACAAACAAACAATCACATTTAAATTAAGAATAGTGGTTGTTTCAATGTGTAATTTTGCTGTGGTAATTCTTCGAGCACACCGATTGTTCACCAATGTCACTTTTCATATACATAGCTATATGTGAAATCTATAAATTTTCCACTTATAAAAATATGGATAAACGTTTTACTTGTTAAGATGTTCATTGACAATTGACGGGAGCGCATGAAGTGTATGTATTAAATTTGTAAATGTCTATACTTGAGCCCTCTGGTCTCATGCGGGAAGAAGTGGGAAGGTTGAGGCCACATTAACCTATTTAACAACACAATCTGGTTTTGTGCTGGGTGACCGTCCTTAGTCGATCAGCATGGATTACTAGTCTTGATGATTGTTGTGATGTCAATTTAATTACTAATTACTAACATTCCGGTGCTCAATTGTTTGACGCAGTTATTGTTTATTTGTCAGTGTCTCTCGTTCTGTTGATTCCGTTCATCCTGGTTTTTGACATTAATTCTGTCAGGAGGTGGGGATAGAGATAGGCCCAAACATATCAAACTTGACTTCATTTTCTGCCTAGTAATATTCAATGGTTGTTTGTTCAATTTGGGTTAAACGTCACTTTCAGAGTATTTCATCAATATCATGACAAAAGACCAAAGGAGAAAAACAAAAAGACAGTAAGAGAAGCGGCAACAGGAACGGGAAATGAATGTTAAAGATTGTTTGTTTGTTTAATTGGGGCTAAACGTCACTTCCAGAATCTGTCACCGATTTTGTAAAAAAAGACCAAAGGAGAAAAACCAAAAGATAGTACAGAAAGAGAATGTTCGTTTGTTT
This sequence comes from Pododesmus macrochisma, assembly GCA_032359645.1. Taxonomy (NCBI): domain Eukaryota; kingdom Metazoa; phylum Mollusca; class Bivalvia; order Pectinida; family Anomiidae; genus Pododesmus; species Pododesmus macrochisma. The sequence continues at coordinate 494 of JAUMGZ010197082.1, read as the reverse complement.
AATTAGGGCTTTACGTCACGTCCAGAATCTGTCACCGATATTGTGACAAAAGTTCAAAGGAAAAAACCAAAAGATAGGAGAGGAAGAGAAGCGGCGACAGGAATGGGAAACGAAAGGAATAGAGATAGGTCAGAATTATTTTTATTATTAAGATAGGAGAGGAAGAGTTATTATTATTATAATTATAATATTAGGGTTTAACGTCACGTCCAGAATATTTCACCGATATAGCGACAAAAGACCAAAAGAGAAAAACCATAAGATAGGACAGGAAGAGAAGCGTCGACAGGAAAGGAAATGAAAGTAATAGAGATAGTTCAGAAAGAAGGATGAGCCCATGCAACGGCGTTTCCGCCTACTCTGATCGAACCTTACATGGGGATCTTTATCGTGCCAGGGGGTTTATAACAATCCCTATACACGGGACCGCCAGCTTAGCGTCCCCTCCGAAGGACGTGCATATCTTTGTCTGGCCTCTACCCTTCAACCTGTCT
>JAUMGZ010197060.1:0-12796 GCA_032359645.1 Pododesmus macrochisma | reverse complement strand
AAACTGAAAAAATATCAGGTGAGCATCAAGACCAGTTCCGAGTTTCTAATTAAATCACAAGACTCCATTATTAATTCAATGATTTATTTCACATGTCATTGCAATCAGTACAATTCATCTTAAATAAGATTTGTCACAAACATATCCAAGGTTTTTTCAAGAATATTATAATATATTTTATTTAAAAAAAAAAAAAAAAAAGGAATACTTTTTCTGGTTAAAAGAACCATTCGTTTTGTGCAGCATTTGTCAAAATGTTTTGACAGATCATTTCAATATATGATAAATAGTTAATCAACATGATAAAAATGATGGTATTTGAATTATTGTGAAATACATTTTTGCTTTTGAAAATGAGCCTGGTGGATTCATTTACATTTTTATGAAGATTGAGGATTGGTAAACAATGTGGCATAATTCCTGTTGAATTGTGTTTACAGCCAACTGATCAGTTTCTTGACAATATTAAGTATATCACAAATGAATGCATCACCAACATACAAATTTCCAACAGAAGATAACAATACATGTATAGATTGTTTATGTAATTTTTACCAATACACTTCCATATCCTAAGTCATATTATGTCTAGTACATGTATTTAATCATTATTTTCAGATAATTACATGGATTTAATGTAGTTTAACTCTTGCTTTTTTTATCAGAATCAAAAATAATCATTGAACATATTGTTATTTTATTGAAGTTTATGAATTTCCTTTGCAAACATAATTAACACATCATCACCTATATCAGTCAATAACATTTCATGTTTTGTAAACTGATTGTGTTAGATATAATATACAATTATCATTTTTGAGATTCATTCACAACGCACCAAGCTTATATCTTCTTTTTCAGACAGATTATTTTCCTGTTAAAATGAAAAAAATTATACATGTATATTGATTTATTTTTAACATTTCAACTTCACATAACGATTGTTAATTAGACAATTTATTCTCAATATTTTAACCTTTTTTTGTTTCTGATTCTTGATTTTCTTTTTTCTACTTATTATAAGAATGAATGTTTAGTTTATCAAACCACAGGATCAAGGTGGACTTTTCCCAATCAAAACAAATATGTCGTTAAATTTTTCACATTTTCGATTTCTCTAAAATTGCTGACCCAGTTTCCACTAAAATTTGTAGGAATTTTTCTTAAAGAAAGTTAATTCAAAATTGTTCAAATAATTAGCCTTGACCTCCATGGGGTACCACTAAGGAGGGAGGGGGCTAAAAATGAGAATAAATTTTGCAAAATTAAAAAAAAAATCTAATGAACTATAAGGTATAGAACTTGATTCTACAATGCATAGTAGTTAACTTAGGGCTACTCCAACAATGTTAGAGATTTATGATAGCGAGATACTTTGGACAGGCCGCATAGAAATCGACCGACAAGCAGCCTAATGTTATAGGAGTACCTTAGGGCATGTAGATCCAAATTTGTTCAAGACACTTCTTTCAGGTCAAAACATATGCGTTTGGGGGTCAAAGTTCAGCAATACATAGAATATGTTAACTAACAACTAGGTTTGAGGCATCCTTGGAAGAAGGGGATTCAGATTGTTCAAACGATGTTGCTTGGTAGTAAGGGTTGCCACTAAGAAGTTAAAAAAATCCTTTAATAAGCTAATAGACTCAAAGCATTATGCTTGTACATATATTACAATTGCAGCATGCAAAAACCAAAAAAGTAGTTAGTTCTTGCCAATACCATTGAATTTAAAGCAGTTTATGCAATATGGAGATCAAATATAAAAAGAAACAAAAGTAATGAAGCAACCGCATGGATTTTAAGCCCAATAAGTCTATCTTTATAACCAAAAAGATCAATATTGTACATGTATTTTATATGGTTGTATATGTTATGTAGGTGTATATCTTTCATAGAACAGGAGGACTTATTATATAAAGTTTACATTACCGGTACATTGATTATGATTTACTCCTTTACTTGGATACAGCAATTTATATCATTTTACTTCATTCAAGTATACATCAGTCATGTACTATATGTTTTATATGGAAACATACCTCCAAATCCACCGTAAACTGTATCAAGGTAGTTTGGAAATTCTTCGTCATCACGTTTGTGTATCAAGTGTGTATTACTGCTGAAGAATCTGTCTAACCGAAGCATCCTTATGTAGCTTACTGTCAAGCTGTCAATTATCTCCGTAATTCTCTGCTGTTAAAATTAAGTTTGTTTTATATTGATCAATGTGGTTGTTTTACACTACATTTGATTTGATTGAAAACTTTTTTGTACAATTATACTAGACACTATCAAACTCTACAATTAAAATGTCCATTTTAAAGAGGCACTGGCAAATAAACCTTGTGTTTAATAAAAAGCATGTACAGATCAAATCAACTTCCTGTATTACACCCTTGGACTGGTTCATTTCATTATCCTTTGAACTTTATCTGACAACTCTAACAATGAGTACTCTTTGTAATACTTCAAATTGCATTTTCAGTCCATGAAATTCAATTTATGCTCAATATATAAGGCTTTCAAACATGCTGCATACTTCTAACATTGGCTTTGCATCCTGAAATTTTGTTTGAAACCAATCTTTTTTACAGGTAGAGGATTTTTAGTTCATTTTGACTAAAGGTTCAAGGTAGACTTTTCTAGTAGAAATGTTGTGCATTGTCTTCCCATAATTTGTCATTTACTTTTCACATTTTCAAGTTCTCAAAGACTGCAAGACAAAATTCAATCTTTCTTGGTTGGATGCATTACTAGTGAAAGGGGATTCAGATTTGTTACATGATCTTGTTCTGCCTCCAGGGGCTGCCACTTGAGCCTACATCCCAGAAATATTACAAAAAGTTATAAAAAAAATTCTAACAAACAAGAGGGCCCAGAGTTTCATGCTTGTATAGGTAGTAACCTTGTGGCGTGGAACTCCCAATCTTGTTCAAGGTACGAGTCTGGGGTCAAAAATAGGTCGCTAGGTCACTGTTTTTGTTGTGAATGATAATCAACACTTAAGCAAATATTTTAATATTTCAATATTTCAATTTTCCTCTTCTCCAATAACAATGGACCAATCTCAAATTTGGTAGGAGACATTCTTTGGAGAAGAGAATACAGATTTATTCAATTTACAGAGCTTGGCTCTTGGGGCTCCACTAGGGAATGGAAAAGGGGGAAATCTTTACTAATCAAATACCAAATGAAATTATACTAATGCTGTAATTGACTTTAAGGCCAAACACTCTTCTTGATTTATTAATTCAAGAAACTTTACATTAAATTTCTCAAACGAAACAAATGTTAGATAGGAAAACAAAAGTTAAGAATACTCAAGTGGAAGTTTAGTCTACATTTAAGTTTTTTTTTTAAAAGAACTTTACCTGGTCTGAAATATTCTCAGTCTGCATTTTTATCTGAGAAGTAACTATTGGTAAGTAATGTCTTTCCAACTTTCCCAAAAGTTTTTGTGCTTTGAAGGGTATCCTGAAACATAAATTATACACAGCATGAATTGTTTTTCAGCATTAAAATATAACAGCATTAGAAATGTCAACATTTTAATCAGTTATTAGAGTATCACAATAAAGAAATAAACTGTCACCTTTGTTTTTCAGATAAATGAAGTGCTTGTCTTGTAATAGCTCTTGTAGTTTGATGGAACCTCTGCATTATCTCTTCCTCCACTGAAAAGAAGGAAAACGTATAAAACAATCATTTTATCCTTCAAGCATCCTGAGTGACTATACATGTATAAATTGAATAATACATGTAAATATAAAAGAGAAAAGTATAAACAAGAGGTTAAATAGTTAAGAAAGGCAGAGAATATAACCATGAAATATTGAATTGAATATTCCTATTTGAAAAATCTTTTAAAGAAATACATGTACATACAATTTTGTGTCACTGATATTATATTCCTGTGGGTTTATTTTTGTTATTTGTTAAATCTGTGATTTTAAAAAGGATGCTTCATTTTACCTTTTGATTTCATTGTTGTTGGAAATCCCAGACTGACTGTGATTTTTAGAATACAAATTACCAACAAACTGCCAGTGATAATTCTGCCCATCGTGTTAGTTTCTGTCTGAATGTACAACACAATACTCATCTTAATCACTAATGAAATATATTTTTATCACATTAGGACAATTTGTATAATCCTTTTCAATCAAATATAACACCTGACGAAACCAGAATAAGGCGAACAAATGTCGGCTTAAAAAATCAAAACTTGCATTTGAACTCAACTTTAAAATAAAAAAGATCAATTAAGCAACTACAAATGTTAATTGGCAATGGTTTAGTACATATATGTAATAACATATGTTATTATTTTTTTTGTATGAAATTAACAAATTTTTTGTAATATTATTAAATTATATTTACCAACAATCTGCACAAGTAAAACAATGCGACTCCTTCAATATAGAATTAAATACACTAATGATGCATTCTGACGTTTTATACTGGCATTATCATGTCATTTTTCTGTGACGTCAATTATACTACTTTGAAGTAGATTAGAGATAGTACCGTAAACTACACAGAGATATTCTGGTACACAGCTCCTGCGACGATTGAGAGATAGAGGAATCGGGTCATTTATCTCCAGACAGATGTACATTGTATTTGTCCCGATACAGATCATCACATTGTACTTCAACATATATTCATAGAGCAGCATTTAGGCTAGATATGAACTAGACTCCTTAGTAAATAATCATATCAAAGGCCTGGTGTTTTTGATATTTTGATGACGTCCAAAACCACTTTATTGTACATCGGACTAGAATGCGACGAATAATGCACCCATTTAATTTTAGGGGTGTGCAACTCAAATTTTTGCATTTCCGTGAGAAAATAATCAGGTTAATTATTAACCATATAAAATTGTCAAATATATACAAAAGAGGATCCTCTGTAAAATGTATTTGTTATGTAGCTGGCTATGTTCCCATGAATTATTAATGAACCCCTATTTCTGTAGGAGACAGCAGTAAAGTATGTACATAACTAATAAAATATTAACAAATATCCAACTACAATGTAGTACCAAAGTGGAATGGTTATACTAGGTTTGGCTATCGTCAGTAACCACATTTGTGGATAGAAGTAGATCACAATTGAAACTTCATGTTTAAGGTCAGGTATGTTTAGATAGGTACACAATGGGTGTACAGTCATATACTCAACGTTATCTGTTAACAATTTATTCAGCAAAGGTTTGTTTATTTATAGTCAACATTAGGATATTTTCTAAGAGAAACTCTTGTCTTTCAACTGTTTCTTGTCCATATTATCTTAAATACAATAGGATACATTATATGCCAATTCTTAACAATATATGTCAAGGTCAGTTATTAATTTCATGACCTCAATCATATAAAGTAACTGTTACTTAGTCACCATCTAATTAACATGGTGCAGTTAGTGAAATACAGAATATCTACATATCACACAATTTACCTTTGAAAATTTCTTTTATGTGCATGTCCTATGTTGAAGAGATTGATATTTGAATTGAAAAATGCACATGTTACAATATAATCACCTTTACCGTCCCTTCATCTGTCAATTAACAATTGCACATTTTTCACACAATAGCTTTTGTAAGTGAAGTCCACTTTTTACTTAATTTGGCGACTTAATCTTAATACCAATCTAATATTAAAGTTCAAAGACCAGTATTTTTGCGCATATTTAACCACATTACGGCAATTTGGTTGGCTGAGAGGTTTTGCCAAGATATATTTTTTTTGTAAATGAGGTTCAATTTTCGCTTAAGATGGTGACTTATACTAATCTTTAAGTTAAGTTCGAGGGCCAGACTGTTTTGTACATATTTAAAAGCATTGCCGCTTTTTGATAGGCTGAGCTTTCCGAAGATAACTTTTGTAGGGCAATGTGAAAGGTCTGCTTAAAATGAGGATGCTGCGTTAATGTTAGGACTGGGTTGTAAATGATGGCATTGATGTTTGAACAAGATTTATACAATGGTACTTTGCAATGAAATGTTTATGGAGGAATGATATAATGCAAACATCAATGCCTGGTACAGAACATTTCTATGTTGACCTTTGTAGAGTTTTCACTTGCTAGAGGGAAAAACTTAGACACAAAGGGCTATTACTTGTTAAAGTTGACGCAACATCCACATTTTAAGATATGCACATTTTTGTACGATTCCTATAAAACACACTAAGTCTCAAAAGATTTCATCAAAAACTGTATGACAAGTTGTGGTCACAAGGTTCACACTGGCTGGTGGAAAAATCAACTTAAACGATATGCTCATCTTAATATGATTTTCATCTCGCATACCAATTTTTAAAAGATTAAGTCAAAACCCTAGGACTAGTTGGGGTCACATGGTTCACACTAGGTTAACACTGGCTAATGAAACAAGAGGCCCATTGGGCCTTAACGTCCATCTGGATTTAATAGGCCTATGAGAAAAATTTGTTGGCATTTGAAAATTTTTGACCCTTGATGCCTTGAACAAAGTTAGTTCTCTATGCCTTAACATTACTACAACCAAAGCATTAAGCACTAGGCCTTCTAGTTCATAAGAGGATTTTTGAAATTTTGTCAAGTTTTCCCCATTTGGGTCCCTAGGCGACCCTCCTTGTGTACTGAGCCCCATCATTTGAACAAATCTGAACCCCCTTCCCCTAAGAATGACATGTACCAAGTTTCTATGGAATTGGTGAAGTAGTGTTGGACAAGACGAAAATGTTAAATGTTTACATATTTGCTATTTAATATATATATATATATATAGAGTTGAGCTTTGACCCCAAATTTTTTCGAAAATGTGAAAAGTTTATGACGGATGGGATATGAATGAGAAAAGTCCACCTAAAAATCAAGAAAAATCATAATTAAATTTACGCAACATACACATTTTACAATATGGGCATTTTTAGTCAGGTCCAAGGTGGACTTTTTCTCATACAAATCCTGTCGATCATTTGTCGTTAACTTTTCACATTTTTGACTTCTTTTCCAAACCACTGGACCAAATTCATCCAAACTTTGTAGGAAGTATACCTAGGGTAAGGGTACTCAGTTCTGTGCAAATGAAGGCTCTCAACCCCAAGGGGCACCAAAAGGGGGAAAATTTGACACAATTTCAAAAATCTTCTGATAAACTAGAAGGCTAATAGCTTAATGCTTTGGTATGAAGTAACTTTAGGGCATTGCGAAGTAAGTTTGATAAAGGGGTCAAAGATAGGTTATGCATTTTGGGGTAAAATATCTTAACTTTTTACATTTCCGACTTCTTGTCCAAAACTTCTGAACCAAATTCATCCAAACTTATTAGAAGGCATCCCTAGGGGAAGGGGATTCAGATTTGTTCAAATAATGGGGTTCTGCTACCAGGGGGCACCTTTTGGGGGGCCTAAATGGGGAAAATTTGACAATTTTTTTTAAAAAAATTCTAATAAACTTGAAAGCATAAGAGTCGAATGCTTTGATATGTAGTAACTTTAGGGCATGGAGAATCAATTTTGTTGAAGGCATGACCCTGGGTTCAAAAGTATTCAAATGCAAAACAATTTACTAATAGGCCTATTTTACCAGCTTGGTAGCTCAGAGGTAGAGTATTCATCTCATGATGCTGTAGGCACTTGTTCGATTCCAGGCTGGGGTTGCATTAAGCCTCGAGATGTTAAAATTAGGTGTTCTTGCTCCCTGCTAAGTGCTCAGCATTACTGGGAAGGAGGAAGACTGCTTTGCTCGGTGTCAGGATAATGCGACGGAGTGAAGTATCACCGCAATGTTTCTGCAGCGTGATATTTCAGCAAGACAGCCCTATAAAGTCACCATCAGACACCGCTGCGATATGAACTAATCATGAGTTAATGGGATGTTAAACCCCAATGAAACAAACAAATAAAATAGGCCTATTTCAACCGATGTGCTCTTGTTTAATAATTCCCATCAAACACACCCAAGTCTCAAAAAGATTTGGTCGAAAACTGTACGACTAGTTGCAGTCACAAGGGGGCCATAACTCTCTGTAAAATTGATGCAACATCCCCATTTTATGATATACACATGGTCATATGATTCCCATCAAAAACAGCAATTCTTAAAAGATTCTGTCATAAACTGTAGGACAAGTTGCAATCAAAAGGTTCATACTGGAGGAAAATCTGAGTAAAAAAATTGCCAAAACTCTCGTTTAAATTGATGCAATATTCCCATTTTACCATAGGTGCATCTTCTTATAATTCCCACCACACACCAAATCTGAAAAGATTTAGTTGAAAACTGTAGGATAAGTTGCGGTCACAAGAAAATGTCCACATATGAACAGAGTGATATATTATGCACTGTTTTTAGGGGGCATTATAAGCTATATTTACCGAAATTGCCCGTCCCCTTCCTAGTGTGGCCTCAATTTGTCCCACACACCAAACATGACACTACAGAACTTTGAAAAAGCATTTTAAGAGTACATGAAGAGGATCATGAATTCGAAATGTACTCATTTTTAAAAGAACATCTGGGGGCCTAGTGGTTAAAGTTGCCGACTTGTTATCATTAGAGCCTTTCACCTCCTAGGTTTGATTCCTGTCCGGGGCGGCCTAGTGTGAGAAAGTTGCCAGTGACTTGCCGTAGGTCGGTGGTTTACTCCAGGTACTCAAGTTTCCTCCACCAGTAAAACTGGCACGTCCGTAAATTACCTTAGCTGTTGATCGGACAATAAGACCTTAAGTTGGTTTAACACAAAACAAATTAAAAGAACATCTCATATCAAGGATTTGTTTCTATACGCCTGGGAATTTTTATGTGCGTGGTTTGAATCAAATGAGGATGTGCATATCATAAAATGGGGATTTTGTGTCAATCTTAAAGTGAGTAACGGACCTTTATGACTTGGATTTTTCCATCACTCAGTGTGAACCTTGAATATTCCAAAACTTGTATTAAGTTGCACATGTGCCTGTATTTCCCCTTCCTATTTACATTCATTCACGAACATATTGTTGGCGTAATATGTTCCGCTATTCATGTGCTCTTGTTGAAGTACTGTTGCACAAGCCTCAAAATTGAAGAAGTAGCTTTGAAGCTGACACTATTTAACTATAAAGTTGCCTGTCCCAGGGACCCTTGAGTAAGGCAACAACAAAAAAATCAACAACTACAACTTAAGATCTCCATGCTCCAGTATTCATTGTCTGTCAGTTTAGTCAAAATTTGACTAGTGGCAAAAAATTGTGAAAAGATAATGACCGAAGACGACAATGTAGAGATTGGTATAGCGAAGGTCCAAAAGACAAGATGGACTAAAAGAAGATGTGTCAAGAGGAACTTTCAACTTACATAATATGCTAACAAATTTTATCAGATTAACAATATTACTTTAATATCTAACAAAGTAAAAACATAATTAAGGATTCTAGACATTAGTTAACAGCAGTTTTCTAAAATAATATCTACATTGGAAAGTATACAATAATTCCTCATCATTTAACAACACATGATAAAACAAATACAACATCACATTTTGTAAATCTAATGCTCTGCATACAAAGTATTGAATAGTCCATCTGATAGTTTTAATAATTATTGCATAATAATGTAATTTCAAATCAAACATTAATTCCAAGTGACTATTCATTATAAGCACTAACATATTGATAACATTTTGACTTAATTCAGTCAGTCTGAATATCACTTCCTACATGAACTTACTGCAGGTGAACTCAGAATATGAATGAAGACGTCTTACATTCCCTGAAGGTTTACAAGATTCAACAGGATATTGGAAATTTAAAAAAAAAAACAAAAAAACAAAAAAACAAAAAAAAAACAAAAAAAACCCACTTCATACAGACAGAAAAGAAATATGCTAAATAACCAAAAATACAAGAAAGCTATTGAAATATGATCAATATAAGTACCATACAGATATAAATGAATGTGTTAACTCTCTGAGTTCACTATTTTTGATTAGAAAACAGCACAAAATATCCAAGAAGAAAGTACATATATTACATAAAACACAAATTGCTATATTTTTGACATCATTAAACATCAATTAAAAGGTAACAAAGGATTAAACGTGACAAAAAACTGTAATTTTCCTGCATTGAAAAAATATGTGATTTTCAGATAAACAAAAATTCTATTTACAGTTCTATCACAGAATGCTTTGGCCAGCGATTGTAGGCAGACACAGCTACACTACAAGTCAATAGGGAGAAAACAACACCATAAACTTTTAATTTTTAATGAAGTTTAGTATCTAACAAACAATTGATAATTTAGTACATTTGTACAAACATGAAACAATATTTATACATGTATCTCAATAATTATGTTAGGTCCAAAAATGTTCAACACTTTCCAAAAGACCTCAATTTATAAATTAACACATTGTTAAAAACTACCAGTAAGTATAAGAATTCATTTTTTCTGAACCACTCTCAATAAATGATATTTTAACAACTTTAACTCAACAATATGTGTGCCAGAAGTGTTGATATTCAAACAATTAGACTTTTCTATCTTCTTTAAGCAAGAAGGGAAAGATAAATACTATCTTAAAGTTTTAAACATTATATTTAAGTTTTTCATTGATTTTTTATCATATGTTTGTTTTTTATGAATAAAATGTATACCTACAAAAACATCTCATTGATGCAGGTTAACCTTTTAAAGTATTGTTAAAGGTATGCTACTGTCAAGATATGTTAAAGAAATTGGAAGCTATTTTACCTTGACCTCAAAATCCAAAGTCACATTGACCTTCTTATGTTATGCACCACTCCATCTTTGGTGATGCACAAATGTTCCACTTTTTATTAAGACATCTTGAAAGATAAAGTTATGGCTTAGATAAAATGTATAAGAGGCATTTCAAAAACACCCCTTTTCAAAGAGCATTAATGTACATGGTACTGTATGATATGATGAATCTGTAAATTTTGTGAAGATGTTAATCTTTTACATAATCTCAAATATTGAGAGATCTGAACTGAGCTATTTAGAATATGCATGTTCACTTGAGCAAAAATTTAGCTATTCTATCTCATGCAAGAAATTTCATCTTTATCAGTTTCTGTATGGGTTTAATAGTGCTATAATAAGAAAGTATGTTTTATCTTTTATCTAATTGCAAAATCCTATACAATTATTATAAAGAATATTTTACTAAATTATGTTCACTTGACTAAGAGCATGAGTTGAGCTATTCTATCTCATGCGAGAAATTTCTTGAAAGCCATCTGTATCAGTTTCCGTGTGAATTCAGTAAGTGCTGTGACTAGATAGTACATTTCATTGTCATGAGCATCATCTAGAAATGAAGTAAAAAAACTTTATATAACATGTTTTTCAAAGTGAAATACCTGGTAATAATAAATGGTTGATGTCTAACATATTGAACCTTAATTAACAATAGTCAATACATGTAAAATATATGGAAATGTGGGTTAATTATCTGAAACAAGCAAATTCTTAGAGTTTATGTCCCCAGCTAGATGGACATTTTTAAAGAAAAAACATTGGCTATCAAACTAAACAGGAATCTTTACATTTATATGTACTTGCATAACAAATTTGGTTGAAATTGGACCATTTTAAGAGCAAGTAGAGCACGAAAACAGACTAACCGATGAAAAATAAGTAACCTCATGAATATGCACACATCAAATTGGCCTTTAAACTTAGCTTGAGTCTTTTCGCTATATAGTTGCATAACAAATTTGGTTGAAATCTAACCACATTTGCCTTTAAAGGTTAAGTCTGCTTTTTAAGCATTGGTGTAGCTACAGGCTTATTGGTATTACTCTCTCACACATACTCTCAAAAGCCTGTAGGAAGACCTTTGAAATCTTTTTGTTTGCAACGTCCACAGAAAGTAGTACTATTTCTCTTTTTCAAAAGCTGAAAGTTTGTACATTTTGTGTTTCTTGTGTCATGTTGTGTCGTTTTTCTTCTTTATTTTCTGTCTTTGTTGTTGATAATTTCCTTATTCATTGCATTTCAATATGTGGTGTGTGAATAAAAACAACGGTTGGTAGGTCTGTCAATAATGTAAACAACTATAGATAGCAGCGATTGACTAAAAAGCGCTTAGTTAATTAAATAAATCGTCGTCTAAATAATTAATATGTGTTTTGGTTTTCAATAGGAATCATAATTATTGTCATGTATTTGTATGATAAGTAAAAAATTCCCACGAGCACTTCGGTTCGAGATAAGGTCTGCGAGGGGAAAACATCGATATAGTGCTGAGCCACGTCAGTGATGCTCAACTGCTGTGTGCTGTCCAATGGAATATAAGATAGATATGTGAAGATTAACGTCTTCAGCGACCATTCGGCCATTAGAAGACGGAAATGGAATATAAGATCTATATACATGTATATATACCTCGTATAACCCGGACTAAGAGAAGTTTATTTGTACATGGGTGATTTTACATCTCGTGGGGGTTCCATGATTGTTGATAGGACATACCTAGCTATGTATGCATATATGTCTTTCTCGACTGTCCACACTTTTATTAAAACCACTATAAGTTTTGATTTACTCGTGCGCAAAAAAAAAAAACAACACATGCAGATTTAGACTCGAGTGTCGCGCAGAACGTGGTCCACATTTTGTATTCAGTGGTCAACAAGACTATTTAATTGAGCTAATTATAAAAGATAATCGCGAAAGGGCAAGTTAAGTTTAAGGCTATACACGTGATTTTCAGTTGTGTTAACCTTAAATTTATATAAATTGCCACTTGTAGCTGTACCGTAAACAGCATGCTCTTTCTAGTGTTCTATAAATA
>JAUMGZ010197049.1:0-12797 GCA_032359645.1 Pododesmus macrochisma | reverse complement strand
GTAAGTCCATGGACATTGGCAAACAATAAGAAAACGTTGGACGCACACAGAAAAATGAACCAAATATAAATTATTACCTAAAAATGGAAACATCACAAACTTCTAATGTTTTTGTAGATCATTTGTATTTATTTGATGATCCAGAGAAAGATATTTTTAACTGATTCTTAATTATTTATATATGTATGTCTACTTTTGTGTTACAGTGATGATCTGTTTTCCTTGAGTTACTGTCCTGGAAAGACGTTAATGATAGGTGCTTCATACGTCTCTCTAGAATGTGGAGGTTTTCTCCGAGGTATAGGGCTGGATGTCACTGTCATGGTCAGGTCCATACTGCTAAGAGGATTTGACCAACAAATGGCTAACAAGATTGGAGAGCATATGGAGAGTGAAGGAATTAACTTTATCCGTCCATGTGTACCCACCAAGGTATTGGTTTTAATAGATACTAGTTTATATCTGCCTAAAAATATCTAAACTGATCTCATGTTGTCCAGAAATTTATGAAGAACTCTTTACATATGAAATAGACAGAAAGGTTACTAAGGGTTTCATTAAAGCTGTAAGTGGTGAAAATATTATGTTAAAAGAAGAAGATGTGATTGCAATGTGTCCTGAATTAGAAACAGTCTTGTCATCATGACAGGACTACTATCTCGTGGATATAAATATTCTGTGTCCTGTCTTATGTAAGTTGTTTGTATTTTAATTTAGCGTCTGTAGATTTTCATAATGTGTTTTGAATACATCATTATAGATAGAGAAGTTAGAAGATGGCAGTCCAGGGAATTACAAGGTGTATGGTAAATATAGTGATGGAACGGAGTACTCTGATACATTCAACACTGTAAGTTAATAACACAATATCTGGCATGTATCGTGCTGTAATGTCACTTCAATCACTAATTGGTGTGAACTTGTTTGTAATTCTTACCAAAAATTCTAAATGTAAAAAAGGTATGAAATGTTTCTTTGCAAAAAGACAAATATATATATAATGAAGGTAGTCCAAAGATACATTTAGATATCATCCAGATTTTATTCTCTACCAATTTAAGACCAGACAACTTACAAACAAAGGTACTTTGTATTGTTCCAAATCCAAAAATGGTCAAGTAAACTATATGGTATTTACTAAGAGTTGCACTTAACACTACCTTTTACAGAAAGTTACTTGAGGGATACTAGATAATTACAAAAGAAATTTCATTATAGTAAGGGAAGTATCATGTCTGAATGAGGCAGATAGTGTATATACACAACAGTGGTATTTGATAGAGCTTATATTATGATTTACGTATGTATTTTGAAGTTGGATTTACAAATAATGTAGGTTTGTATAATTTGTTTTAGGTTATCTTTGCTATTGGAAGAGACCCCTGCACTACAACTATAGGATTGGATAAAATAGGAGTCAATGTTGGAAAGTATGTAATTTTATTATAGTCAATAATACACTACTGTGAAATAATAAGATACAATGAGTATTGATTGTCACCAAGTCCATACAGCAAGACAAAGTAAACATAAAACCACAACTGATGAAGGAAATGGTCATACTATATAGCACTTAACTTATATGTTAACATTCATCAGCAACAAAAAGCATAATAAGATTGAAAAAAGATTTTGTGTATAATGTGTTACAATACTGATCATAGTTGCCAACTCTCTCTATTTAGGAGGGAGTCTCCTGATTTTTCATACACAATTTTCACTTTTGACATCGATATAATTCCTAAACCTTGCTTTTCAACTTGCATTTACTTAGTGCATTGCACAGAACTGCTTATTAAAATGAGACATTTTACACTACTATTTTGTCATATAGGGCATTGTATATAGATATTAAAGACATTTTAAGATTTCGCTACACATTTTCTCCCCCATGAAAATTTCAAAAAGTTGGCAAGTATGACTGATTTATTAGCATGTAGAATAAATTCACTTTCCTCTCAATTTGATCAAAATAAATATTGCAACTTATACATATGTCTTTGTCTTTTAATGTTAAAATGTTAATATATTCAAAACAAAACAAATTGTGAAGACTACAGTACTACAGCTGGTTATGTTATTCAAATTCCATATTTTGCATTCTTTGATTTTATAATATATATAACTTTTCAGGAACGGTTTCTTAAAAGTTAATGAAGGAGAACAAACTAATGTGCCAAATGTGTATGCTGTTGGTGATATTCTGGAAGGCAAGCCAGAACTTACTCCAGTGGCCATTCAGGCTGGTAAACTGTTAGCCAAGCGTTTATACAATGACAGTAAAGTAATGTGTGACTATGCTAATGTGGCTACCACAGTGTTTACCCCACTAGAGTATGGATGTATAGGTTACTCAGAAGAGGATGCTATAGCAAAGTACGGAGAGGACAAAATAGAGGTCTGTATACATGATAAACAGAAAGTAAAATACAGCAATTTACATAAGTAAGGTCAAGGTTGTTGATCTTGTTTGAATATGTTTGTATTAAAGAAAGTTTGAAAAAGATGGTGTGTTTTGCTAGAACAAAGATTCCCAGATTACCTTTAACAGTATTTGTGAGTTTTAGGTATTTCTTATAAGCTGTGACTGCAATAAGTGAATTTCAAGGGAAATTCCAGATTTCAAGGTATTTCACAGGTCCTGTTCTAGTACCTAAAATGATAAATTAAATCTCACATACATCAGTATACTATAATTACATTAATCATTAAAAAGGTTTCTAGGCCTTGGTTTTACAGGGCTTATTGGTCAAAGAGGTAGCCTTAGTATATTGTATTGTTGTTATTACATATGGATTAATTAAAAGCTTGTCACAACTTGGATAGTTAACTCCATAGAGAATTAAACTTGGCACAATATTTAAGAAATGACATTCTTTTTGTCCTTATTCATGCGTTATGAACAACAATGGACCGTCGCAAATTCAACATGAACGGCTTCGCAATTTTAGTAACACTTTACTAATTATAAAAATAGATATTTGCTTGAACAATTTTTATATTTTTTAATTTTAAACAGTCATCACTTCCTTAAATGGAATTATCCAACGGATGAACAGAGATGTGCACTTAATTATGACGTCACACAGTTCACAGGGTTCATTATTATTCATAGCATAGGAACAACAACGGCACAAGTAGTGTCATTGAAAGGAAAACAATGCCAATTGTAAATATAATGTGATATCTTTATTTTGTGTACATTGGTTGACATTAATGTGAAATATTTATACTTTTTTACAGGTTTATCACACAAACTTTTGGCCTCTAGAATGGACTGTGGCCCAAAGGCCAGAAAACATTAGTTACGTAAAACTAGTATGCCTTATTCCAGAAAAGGTGTGTTTATTTAGAGATATCATTGTTGTAAAGCTTATTTTTGAGTTGCTCTCCCTATGTTGTTTCTGAATGCAACAGCAGATGTGTAACATCATAATTAATAATACTAAAAATGTAAACTCTGCAATACTGCACACAAAGTAGTCAGAGGCTTTCATTGTGGGACTTTTCTGTCCGTCCGTCCGTCTGTCCTAGGGTTAAAACTTTTAAAAACTTAAATGATTTTGAAATTGACTTCTGTTTTGCAGGAGGCATATGTTTCACAAATATCTTTACTAGTTCCTTTCTATTTATGTCAATAAAATGTGAAATTAGATCCGATAACAAAGTTCTTTTCATAAGATGAAATTGACATACAAAAACAAAACAAAATTCTTTGTGACAAGAGAACCATCAGTTCTTAACTTCAATATATTAAACACACATTTACATCTGCTGAAGTTAATCAATAGTGTAAACAACCGTAAAGAACAATCAATATAAAACAATTGAAAATACAATTATTGTATTTAGGAAGTATTATCACATTTCATGTTATTGAACAATTTGATATGTGATCAGTAACGATAACTCAATTAGTGAGGAAACTGGATATATTATTTGAAATCAAAATATAACATTTTACAGAAACAATTTTTATTTTTACTTGCTTTGTGTGCTGAAGTTTTCATGAAATGTTTTATTCAGGAAAAAGTTATTGGCTTCCATGTAGCTGGTCCAAATGCAGGGGAGATAACTCAGGGTTTTGCATTAGGCATGAAGATGGGTGCCACTAAAGAAGATTTTGACGGCATGATAGGAATACACCCAACTTGTGCTGAGGTATGTGTATCACCAGCAGTTATTGTAGTCAATTGTTGAATCATTACTGTGTTATCAAAAACAAAAGAGCAGATTGAATACTGATCAGATAAGTTTTGCAATATTCATCTATTGCAATAGCTATTAAAACATGTATTATGTATATTTATTCCACTACATGTGTCTTGTTTTATTAGACAAATACCAAAGCCAACAAATAGAAAAGAGATGAAACAATAATTTTTACTCTGCTATTGTGGTTTGATATTGACTTAAGAGAGTAACTTTAACATGTGAATAAACTCGCAATGGATAGAACCTTCTTTGGTGTAGGTCAGGTATACATTTTGTAGTCAAATACCTTACTGTGCACCTCTCAATAAAAAGTTTAAATGGACATTTCAAAAGTATTAGGGCATATTGCCGGTCAACACTTGGTCACCAAAGGGTATTTAATTTGAGAATATATATTATGTAACTCGTATTGGTTGTTAAACAAACCTACTAATAACAATCTAAAATCACATGAATTGCAGGAAAATCTTCTGATTGTTATTCTTCAATAAGTCAATTTTAACAACAGTAATTCATAAAAAGTTCTATGCAAAGAAATTAGAATAAACACATCAAATACAAGTAGATCTGAATGTAAATCAACAAGTAGAATATGCCACTACAATATGTTACCCGACTAAATTTACAGTAATATTATGTATTCGGCGTTGCTTCCTACCTGTTGTAGGGTTGGTATAGCCTTAATAACCCGACTGTCCTATTGAACTCTTTTCAGTCAATAGCAAGCCACAGTAATAACATAGAATCGTGGTTAAGTCAAACAGTGAAATGGACAGTCCTAAAAACATTATGTTTTGTCTTTAATTTTTCAGACATTTACAACGTTGAGTGTTACTAAAAGAAGTGGTGGAAAGATTGACACTTCGGGCTGCTGAGGTTAAGCCCTGCTGCTGTGTAATTGACAATTTAAGCCCATGTCTTAAGTCTTCTCTGTAAACAAAACTCAAATACTTGTAATGTCAACATAACAAGGACTAACCTGTAACCATGTAGATGACATGATACATAAACAAAGAAGAATTATATTTACTTAACGAGTTTTCTACTGTTCAAAGGATATATAGATTTCAGTGATGAAATGTTAATACCAACTTTTTACTTTTATACAAGTAGATATGTTCTCTTTTAATGAGAAATGTTACAATGAACAGTGAAGGTGAAAGTGATGTTTTTACAGATTTAGATGATATGTGGCTTGTGTCAGCAGTAGCAGGGCATGTTATTGAGATGTGATGACTTAGTCTTGGATGTGTCCTTGTGTATGACGGACTTGTTCTCAAACCTCTGTTGAGGCAGAACAAGACCTGAAAATCTAGGTCATAACATCTCTGAATTAGTTGTATCTGTTAATCATTAGCAGATTCAGTATACCTATAATCCTAGGTACTAGGAAGTTGTTACTTTTTCGATGAATATTGTCATTTTTAAGTATGAATCCTTGTTCAAATTTAAAGAGTTTTCCAGGATATCCGACCTTTAACCAAGTAGCTTTGGGGCTCAAAAGCTGTCATTTAAATTTTCAAATAATCAGACAATATTAATTTATTCAAATGGAATTAGAAAAACTGCAATAAAACCTTACATCATTTCATTTAATTGATAGTAGTAATATCAGTTTTACAAAATCTTTGCATTATTTATGGAATCTTCATATTACCAATTTTAATCCTTGCCTTTGCATCTTCTGTTGTTATTAATAGATTAGATTAAATATACAGTACTGTTTGCTTTGATCTATGCAATTATTTCTGTACTAAGGATCTTATTTTTTCTTATGATGATAAAAAACTATTCAGGTAAAATTATTTATTAAAGACAAATCAGAGTGGACCATTAATATGGATTTATTATTATACTTATGCTATTATACAATGTTAGGAGCTTAAAATCTGTTGAGATAACAAGATGTACATGTATTGAAGAAAGTAAGATATTGTTACATTTTACACTTGATTTTTGTTGTGTTTTATACCTGCAGTTTGATGCAGAAATGTTTGTTTAGTAATTATTTTTATAAGGATTTAGTTTTGTTGTTGCTCACCTTGTGTTTGAGCTGAAATCATCACAATGGGACTCACGTGTTATGTTTAATCTTATAAGTCCTATGACAGCGCCAATGGTAAAAACTGCTATTTATGGTTAAGATTAGTTATTCAGGGATATAAAACTACTCTATCATGAGTTTCTGAGATCTTTTATGTTTCAAGTAGCATTACTATTTGATTTATGATTGACAACTGTTAGTATTCATATGACTTGCATCATACATGTATAGTTAAAATAAGAATAATTTAGGTCACAAGTCCTGTCTATGCCTTACATTTTATTTAGAAAATGGAATAATAAAACTTTCATCATTCATCATTATGAATTATGCCTAGATATTTCCTGCTTCTTAATGCTAATTTCTGCAGTTCCCAGAAGACTGATCATTGTGTAAATTCTATTCTTTATGTAACATTGGATATGGTATGAAGTATTCCAACAACATAGATACAAGGCACTAAGCTACCACCAAAACCACAGGGTCACATAAAGTTGTGTACACAAGCTGTCAGACTTTTGTATGTATGATTGGACAAGTGCCAACATGAGTTGAGCAGCTACATTTTAATGCATTCCACATGAAGATTATAGAGATGATATAAACAGACCTAGTACCAACTTCTCAATATAACCTAAACATTAGTTGAATGGCATGTTAAACCCATTAAAACAAACAATTTAACAGTGTTTTAATATAAAATGTGCTGTGAGAGTATTTGTTTTGGTATGTAGAGTTTTTTTTTAAACATTCTATTGAAAGTACTTCAAATATGTTCTTATCTTAAGTAACTTAAATTATTGTAAAAAAAAGCATGTGCTTTATTTTGTAGCAACATTAGTTTCTGCCTGTATTATATATGATTGATCCATCCTTTTTACAAATAAGTATTCATTTGATAGTAAAGTGTGTATGAACAAGTGCTATAAGTTATATCAATTATTATGCTTAATGGGTAAAACAAACTACTGAAGCCCAAAAAGCACAAGTAATGACAATAATGTGTAAAATTACTCCACAGATTAGATGTTATATAGAATGTTTTGTTATCATACTTTGCCTTTATACATATTTCATTACTGCAGTTTTACAATATTAAAATCATGTGCATTTAAAGTGTGTTTGTTGTGTTTATTTTATTTGAAGGTAGAATTGAAACATACTGAGGTAGTGGTAGGTTTATCATGTTATTTCACCCAGATAAAATTCTCTGACCATTTCTGTTGATCTTTCTTTTTATGCTCCCTGGAAAATTTCGTGAATTTGTGCACTACAGCAGCAGCTGGCCATGCACCATTATTAAAAAACAAAGAAGACAGTCTATATCTGCAAGTTCTGTCCTTTTTGTTTGAATTAATAAACTAATTAATTATATTATTAAACATTCATCTGTAAAAATTTCGTCCAAAAAAAAGAAGAAAACCCTCCCTCCCTCATCCAATTTTTAAAAAATTGGCCTGAGAACCTATGCATTTTTTTTTTGTATGGCCTAATCATTCACATGCTTGTCAGGAGCATAACTTTTAAGTATTTTAAATATTTTTATGACATTTGGTACAAATATTGAGCACTATGTTATGGTGTGCAGTGCACAAGAACCACGACTCTTGGTCAACTATACGCAGACTATCTCCCCTTTAAAAGAAGAACCTAGTCACTGTATCACAAGTGCTTGTCTGGAGCACAGCTCTTGGATATTATAAATATTTTTATGAAATTTGGTACAGATAATAAACACTTTAAAATAATGTGTGATGCATAACTTTTAAAATTTGACTTAATTAAACTTGATAAACATGTTTAGGATATTTAGGTGACATGTAGTGTGAAAGAACCATAAGTCTTACTCTGTTACAAGCAGAGTTATTGCCCTTTTAGATAAAAACTTTTCTTTTTCTGCCATGAAAATGTTTACATGGGGGATTTCAAAAATAACCATTGCCATATTAAAATAGTTGTACCGGTAGCCTCTAATTGGTAGAAATTTATTTCTAACTGAAAGATTTACCTGTATTGACAAAACATAACTCCTAAGTCAAGCATATCTTGGGTAGCATCCATCACTTCCAGTGACTTACTTGGTTTTTTTTTTAATTCCAAGGTAGACTTTCTCATATAAATCCCATCTGTCGTCGCCCGTCTGTTGTAATATTTTCACCTTTTTGACTTTGTCTCAAAAACCACTTGACGAATTTCATTCAAACTTTGTAGGAAGTAACCGTAGGGGATAGAGATTAAGACTTGTTCAAATGAAGGGACTCTGCTCCCTGGGGGCACTACTAGGGGTAAAAATCGGGGACATTTGACTAAATTTCAAAAATGTTTCTTATAAACTAGAAGGCCTAGTGCTTAATGCTTTGGTCTGTTGTAACTTTAGGGCATGGAGAACCAAGTTTGTTCAAGGCATGACCCTTGGGTCAAAAGTATTAAAATGCCAACAATTTACTTTTAGGCCTATTTCATCAAGATGGACGTTGAGGCCGATTCCCAATAGGTCTCTTGTTTTTATGGCTCCCCTTTAACTGCAGAAAGATTCTGTTTTTGTCATCCTACTGTATTTTTTTCTTGTCACTTTTATCCAGAATGTAACTTCAACAATATTTTCCTAGTTTTAACAAATTTAGTATACCAATTTAGCATCATAATGGTGAAATGACATAAGTGCAACTGTTTGCCAGTTTTTGCCCTTACACTCAAAAAGAATTTCTTTGCAAAATTCAAAAATATTTTACATGATATATTACCCCAATTAGGTTCACATATGCATTGTAGAATGGCATATTCTTTCAAACAAGGACATTTAAGTTTATTCGAGTGCTTTGAATCTGGAACAAGTGCCAGCAGTAACTCTCCGCATTTTTGTTTCAAATAAAACATTCTTAACAAGCACAAAAATATCTGTTTGCTGTGATAACTTATAAATCCAGTTTAGAGTTATGCTTTATGTGAGCTCTGTAGTTTCTGACAGCTCTTATTTGTTTCTCAACTCAACAACAATTTATTACAAATTTATCATACTGGTATTTCACTGAATAAACCAATCAGATTAATATCTCAAATGTGCATGTGGGGCCGCGGTGATCAGTAGTTAAAGTCGACGACTTGTAATCATAAGCCTTTCACCTCCTAGTTCGATCCCCGTTCGGGGAGTGCTAGTGTGAGAAAGTTGCCAGTGACTTGCCGTAGGTCGGTGGTTTACTCCGGTTTCCTCCACCAGTAAAACTGGCACGTCCGTAAATGACCTCAGCTGTTGATCGGACAATAAGCCCTTGATACAAACAAATCAAATGTGCATGTATTTTAGACAATAACCTCTCCAACAGTTTGAATCAGATATCTTTCAACTTGGATATTGCGTTATATGTAATAGACATTTTTATTCTAGATAAAGTATATCTTTCAGTAGTGGGACAATTTAGGAATATTATTGATATACCTGTATTAAAGAATAACCCATTTTCAACCATCATATTCACAATTGTTCTTTAAATAAAATGTACTGTCCATTTTGCTCATTAAAACTAGTAATATTGAAAACCTTTTCTAAAGGAATTTGTAATTGTTTTTCTTGAAGTACTTTGACATGTTCAGTTTCTGTATGTGGATTTACAAACAGAAGTTGCTTCCCCTGATGCTTGGAACACATTAAATGTTTAATCAGGTTTAGACCTTTATCTATCTGGTCACTGCTTTGGTGGTCCGTGTTCCAAATATAACACAAATCTGGAGATAAGATAGTCACAATAACATCACACATTTTCCAGACTGTCTCAATTTCGTGAAGATAATTAAGTTTACTCATGGCATCTGAAAAATGGTGTAAATTGATATTTTCTTTGTCAATACTATTAAACAATTTCATTGTTTCAGAATGTCTAAAACTTAAGTTGACTACAAAAATGTTTCTTTCCCTTTGTTCCTCAATGTCACTATGTAATGAACCGACGTCTGATGAAGTGTTGTCAGTGTTGTCTATAAGGTGTCTGGTGGAAGGCCCTGAAATGAAGAAGACGTGATAGAGTGATAATCTGACACCGTGAACTACTATTAGCATTCATACATTAAAGCTCATTGGGGTATGCCTAGTCATCAAAGTTTATCTTTAGTTTGTAGTCAACAAATACAGTTAATTACATCTACATGTATCATTTTAGGAAATCAGCGTCTATAAATATAGGATGAATACGAAAACTTTGTTGCAAAGCTTCAATGTAATGGCAAACGTATATTGTCCCCTTTACAGCCCTGTAATGCCTCCCTCTATTGACAAATGAAGTCTGTGGATGAAATAGTTTTAACGTTTAAATATGAATGAATGTTTATACATGTAAATGAAAAGCCTATCATATAACAATGAATCTTTAAATCAGCTCACGTTAACACTTCATGCAATTGCCTTTGTTACTTACTGGCGATTGTTTTCCTTTTCCCACTAAAATCGCGACTTACCTGAAGCAGAACAACAATGATGGTTTCTATTTCTCATTCTCCGGAAAATACATAGGATGAGAGCCAACCCTATACATGTAGCTATAGATAGTGCTACACTCAAACAAATGAATGCAACTAGGTCTCTGGGCTCAGATACCGATGACCTGTTATACCGGCCACCTGGACTGACTGTTGTAAACTCTCCACGTTGTGGAATTACAATTAAATCTGAAATTAACATAAAAGAACCAACGCCATTATATCGCTAATATCCAGTTGCCACCGTATTGCAAATAAAACTCGAGGATAGGCCTGAGGTCCGAGATATATATTGTTTTAAATACATGTACATGTAGATCGGTGACCTTTGAATAGCGTCTTGTTTTCGTATGTACTGTTGTTGTTGTTGTTGTTGTTGTCTGTATTTTTCGCCTATATGTATGCGCACCTAGCTGAACTAGTATTTACAATAACGCTTTACAATATTGTAAAATTAATTTTCTGCTTCATGATAGTATTTTTTCGCATTCCTAACAAATTTTCACCTTTCTGTGTGATACTAATGTTTCACTCACCCGATAGTCTTGCTCTGCAGTAGTCACACGTTGGACATAAGGGTTTGACCTTTAAAATAATTCATATGTATAATTTATATAAACTGTTTTAAAATAATTTTTCCACTGTTTTTAATAAATTTAAAACCAACCTATGAGTGTTTTATATATATAAATAAAACCCCAATCGCTGACATGGGTATGAATTTAATAGGTACTCGTCGACTGAACAGCCTTATAGAACTGTGTCCAATAGGATCGCAGCAAGATGACCAATGATAGAGAATGTCTTACAGTGCGTCACCAAGATTTTGTATTCTTGGTAAAACATTTACATGATCGTAGCCTGGTCAAACATAAATCAACAATGTAACTGTAAATAATCAAATCTTTTTGTATAATTTGGGTAGCTTTTTTCATGACTCAATGAAGCTAAGACCTTGACCAAAAAGTACCATAGCTCTGTGTTGAAAGATAATGTGACTCAAATTTAGTATGGGCTTCCAGAAACCCAACGATGAACATGCGCACTAACTGCGTATGTCTAGTAACAGTGACCTTGAACTTTGATATAAGTTCCCAAAAACCAATAGGGTTCATTGTTACATTATATACAATAACACTGACAAGTCTGAAAAGGTCAGTTTATGTTGGTGATGTGGGAACGGTTATTTAACGGAAAGGCGGGTACAATGATAACTACAGGTCTCATTCATCTTCGATGCAGGACCCTAATTAATTAAGTTACATGTACGTAGTGAAAGACTAAGAATTAAGAACATGACAATAAACGGTATAAATAGGAATAATTCACATAGATTTACAAATTATCAAAAGATAAAAGAAAATTGGCTTTAACTTGTAAAGCCCAAATTAATGATTTAAAGCGTAACAATAAAAGTAGAAACATAAGACAAGGCCATCACACCTTGTTTCATTAAGAACTATCTGACAAGGTTATTATTATTAAAAGTGTGTAATAAGACCCTTATTTGAAGCGTTCTGACAACAACGTTGCTTTGGCTTTTATCTACAATCCTAAAAATGTTTTGTTTTAGTAGCAACAATTATTATCATATAGTGTTGAATAAGAACACGTAATATTTACCGTGATGACGTAGTCGTTGGTGGGTAGACGTTTCGACATGTTGTTCCACGTGTTACATTGCTACAATAAATGACAAAGCTTTTGTAAGTAATAAACAACATTGGTTTTATAAGAAAGACTATTAAAAACAAACAACAGATAAACATAGTTTATTACTGTAACTGTTGTTCTAGCTGTTAGATCCTTTATAAAAGTTTACACAAAATTATTAGCGCATTAACAGAAATATGTCAAAGACCAGCTAGCGCTATAGGCTCTTTGCTTCCACACAAACATAAGTAAATACCACATCATCTATAATTTTTGATTTTTTTTTTTAACTCCATTCGAGTTTATTTGTAAACATATAAACATGTAAACATGTCCGAGCTTTTATCAAATGAAAACATTATGCCAAAATCTGCTAAGTTTTGTTTTGAAGTTTTAAAGAGAAGGAGAGGACTTT
>JAUMGZ010197038.1:0-12799 GCA_032359645.1 Pododesmus macrochisma | reverse complement strand
CCCCAGATCTTGCTCGAAGCTGCTGTCATTAATGGACGCAAGAGAAGAATTAATTTTGAATAGACAATACTTCAGTATATCAAAGCTACAGAGCCAAAGGGGAAACGGTGACAAATAACGATAGTTATGATGTTCAAAAACCATACCCAATAATAATACAAATTGTCTTGCCAAAATATAAAATGTGCGCGTAGTCAAGACAGGAGTTTTGTTAAACGTATTCCTCTGGACACGTGTTTCGAACAATCTATGCATGTTATGTTTCATTGTTCATCTTAGTTGGTTACTTACGTTCGGCGTCTTTACCTTCTTCTAGATCACTCAGTTCTTGTGCATCAGGTTTTGTTACAACCATTGACGTCAACGGAGTCACAAAACCAAACTGTAAATAATGTAAGAACAGTTTGTAGAAACTCGTTCAAATGTATATTAATTTAAACTCAATTTACAGGTAATAAGAAACATATATAATTATGGTCAAAACTTGAAATTGTGAAACAAATATGAGAAAGCCATGGCCGTAACTACCTATAAAGCAGCCGAGGCAAGTGCTGACTTTTTTTAAGATATCATATATTACATGTTTATTGTTTTAAGAATACATAGAATTTACAGGGTTTACCTCGGTGTCTATGATACCCTTGTCACGGTCATGAATACCAAGGAAAATTATTATAAAACTCAATATCTATGCATTGGTAATAACTCGGAAGACGAGAATTTCGACTCGATTCTGTTTGTTTGTTTCTCACTTCATTTTAGCGATGAATCCTGTTTCTTTAACACGTTGATGCTAGTTGACATCTTCATTGGCTGTCAGTGTCTTTGTTTCCGATGTTATTCATCCTAACTATTTTTCTTATGTCATGTAAGTGGTACTGAGTGGTTTACACAACATATTTAACCCTTTATTTTAAAGCGGTAATATTCTTCCAGTTTACTACTTTTTGGAAACTTGAGCAACACAAATAAAAAACAAAATTTTTAGTCGTGAGAAAGTGTACTACTTTTTTGTCAACTGGCAAGGGATAAATATATCGGAGTAAAAAGTTACTTTTTCGATTTATCGCCCTTTTGAATGGAAGATAATTACTCGAGAAAAGTCATGCCACTTATTTGGACGATCCTGCCGTGAACTTTAAGAACAGCATGTGTACGGTCAGTTGATAAAGAAGGGTCAAACAACAACAACAAGAGGCCCATAGGGCCTTAACGTCCATCTGGTTAAAATATGCCAAGTTGTTTCAGAGATGTTGTTGAAAGTCATACTGTCAAATTTACCACTTTTGGCCCCATCCTCCTGTCTCCAGGGGGTCAGGGACTTCATTTGTACAATCTTGAATTCTCTTTCCCTAGGGATGCTTTCTGTCAAATTTGAAATCTGCCAAATAGTCTCGGAGGAGATGTCGTTTAAAGGCATACTGTTAAATATAACCCTTTTGACACCGCCCACCTGTCCCCTTGGGGTCAGATACTTCATTTGTACAGTCTTGATCATGAATCCCCTTCCCCTAAGGATGCTTCCTGCCAAAATTGGTTGAAATCTTCCCAGTAGTTTCAGAGGTGATGTTGTTTAAAGGGATACTGTCAAATTTACCACTGTTGGCATCGCCCACCTGCCCCCATGGGAGGGCAGAAACTTTGAATCCCCTTTCCCAAAGGATTCGTCCAGCCAAAATTGGTTTAAATCTGCCTAATGGTCTCGGAGGATATGTCGTTTAAAGGCATACTGTAAAATAAAACCTTTTGGCCCCGCCCCCCTGTCTCCTAGAGGGTCAGGGAAATTTTTGTTCAATCTTGAATCTCCTTCCCCTAAGGATGCTTCCTGCCAAATTTGGTTGAAATGTGCCTAGTAGGTTTAGAGAAGATGTCGTTTAAAGCAAAAGTTAATGGCGGACGACGGATGGTATTTGTATGAGAAAAGTCCACCTTGGACAATTTTTTTGTGATGTGATTTTAAACTTATTTCAGTAAACACAACGCAGGATTAAAATTCCTTTGATACAATAATTCCTATACATGTATATTAAACAATTCTTGTCATAAGATAACTGACGCAATAACTTACATCTAGTGCCAACTTGAGAGCTTGTTCGCGAAATTCTTTTTTTGTCGCCTCATCAACATCTGCCAATGTCTTTTCTAAAAGCTGCTTAATTGAAATATAGGCCCATATCTTTTGAGTGATTTCTTCATAATCATTTGTTGTAGTTATTCCTGGAAAGTAATTTACTTCCCCTTTATCACTAACATTGGCGCTCATTTCAAGGTTGATCGATCCATCAGCACCTTTACCATCTACGCTTATGTTGAGGACATGTGTAGCGGTGTCCGGAAGAATTCCAGCAACAACTATTTCAGAGTCCTTAAAGAATGATTTAAACTGTGACTGAGTCAAATTGCTAACATCAGTCTCTCTGCTTTGGTAATTGAATGTCAGGTTTTTCAGCGTTGCACGGGAGATTTCGTCATAGAATCCTTTGATCTGCTCTGCTGCGTCAGAATGCTCGTAGATTTGACGACTCAAGCCATTATTCTGAACGGCAACCGTTCTTATGAACTTGTAATCTGCTCCCTTTCCAAATGCTAAGCTATAGATGGGTATGCGATCTGTATTACTGAGTTTCAGGTTACTAAGAATAGTATCTCGTGAACCATCTGCATGTCCATCAGTCAAAAAAATAAGTAACTTTATCCGGTTATCGTCATTTTCAATTCCATCGAAAAACAACATTCCACGTTTCATTACGTTGTTAATACCTGTGCCTGAAAAAAATAACATTACTGGTGTTTGTAATGCATAACATTGGAATAAAGGGTTGTTGAATATGCAAAGATCGTTCACTTTTATCATTCCTTGTTGTTATGTTGTTTGTGTTGTTTATGGTTTTATGCAGTTGTATGTACAACATTCTAGCTTGAGATTGCCATTGTGGAACAAATATTCAAAATTTAGGAGAGGAGACATCACAATATAAAAAAACAGCTATAGATGATGAAGAAATGACATTTGAAATTTGCGTATATTTGCAAGAGCACGCATTATTTAGCTCTAAAATAGTTGTAGTTGTCCAATTAAATGAAAAGCTGTCGTTATATCAAACCGTGGCATTGCACTTTAGAGAAGTATGCACATCACACTTTGTTTGTCCTTACGTCGTTACACTTTAGAGAATAAATACTTCACGCTTTGTTTGTCCCAACCTCGTTACACTTTAAAGAAGTATGTACACCACGCTTTGTTGATCCTTACCTCATTACACTTTTGAGAATTATGTACATCACGCTATGTAGTTCTTACCTCCACTTGACATTAAGTTTTCCACAAAATCTTTTGCTTTGGCAATGTTTAAAGGTGTTACTGGTTCAAACACTCCCGGCTTCCAAAATTTAGAGTAAGAGTGAAATTCTATTATATTTAATCTGTCACCATCACGAAGGTCATCGAGTATGCCATACATTGCGTCTTTGAGTTGTTGCATTTTGACAGCACCCATAGACCCACTAGCATCTAACATAAATAGCACATCTTTGGAAATGGTTGGCATTCCAGGCGGAGCAAAAAAATGTACAAAATAACCATTTGCTGCCTACAAATAAAATAAATCATATACATTGTATGTGGTAACAAAATTTAAAGAAGAAGAGCAGATTTATAACCCCCGATAGTTTAAATATAATGTAAAAAATACGAAAAACCAAGACGATAGTCAAAAGCTGCAAGTCAACAAAAAGAAAACGTTGAACGCACACAGAAAAAATTACTAAATATACATTTATTAACTAATAAAAAAACATCATGAATTTTTATTAAAAAACTAGAAGCGAAAACAGGTGTTCGCGATATGGAAAGCGTTTCCTGATACACATGTCACCCGATGCGATGCGTCCGTGTCATTCCAGTTTATGTCACTACTATAGTGACGCAAGAGCAAAGGGAAAAAATTTACAGGATAGAAATAGAAACAGCAACTTTATCATGAAAGCAAAGCCGTAAAGATAGTGCGACAAGAAGTAAGAAGAACATCCCATGACCGCATTCTACATATTATATTCAATTATATTAAATTATATAATCGAAGACGGGCGGACGGACGGGCGGGCATGCTGGCTGGCTTACAATTGTGAATAGGAATTACGGAAATATGGAAGCCAAAATGTATGGCAGTCAATCAGCACACATATTAAGACTACAGGTAAGTATGAAGCCAAATAAATGACTCGGAGTAAAGAAACTATGACGTAGGGATTATGTCTATAATTTTATCGGAAACAGACTTATCAAATCTCTCTACTGTATCTTGATAGCGGCAATTAAACTTCTTGGATGCAGACCGAAGTCTGGGTAGTGTATGACCCTGCCAAAAAAGCTTTAATGTCAACAGCAATCCTGTGTTGCTATCTAAGAATGGGAAATTGACTATTAGAAAAATAAAGTTGTCATGTTTGTCATAACGCTTAGTGGAAAAGGTACCTTTCCAGTCGATTTTTAGTAGGAGGTCTAAATATTAGACAGAAAAGTCGGTGTCAGTAGTGTTTTTAATTTTGAGTTCCGTGGATATATAAATGTCTATGAAATAACCAAAATGTTTATTCTACAGTGACAAAACGTTATTCCTCTATGTAGCCATTAGTGAAATTAGAAGACTTGACCAAAACTTCCTCTGGTAATTGGATAGCATTTTGATAAATTGGAGCACATTTCGTCCCAATGGGAATTCCAAAAGTCTGTTAAAAAATATGGTCTCCAAATTCAACAAATATATTGTCGATAAGAGAGTTCAACATTCTAACAACATCGTCTCGGTGTATTTTTGTTTTGCGTCCGAATCGCCTTTGACTTTAATGTATTTATACCTTCGATTGCCTGTTTTACCCATATTAGCATGACATACGAGATCTTTGAGTCTAATTTTACTAAGCATGCGGTATTGTAGAGTAAAGTATGGAGAAGTCGTATATTCTGATGGACGATTTAGATGATTGTGATTTTAGATGATGATAGGGCCTCAGTTACATTGACAATATTCGTACGAAATGATTTAAGAGTAAACGCATTCCTAGGAAAAGGGAAATGACAAAAGCTCAAATGTCATCGAGATGTTTTTTTTGTATGCGGCCTTGTATCAAGCCATAATGCATATGTATACCAACTTTTACGAATATAGGTCAAATGTTGATAAAGCTATGCTTCCGACAAAGATCATTTACAACCAACATTTCTAGCAAAAAAGTCACAGTTACATGAACATCACTTAAGTATGCACCATTCCGTCATGCACTGATACCTAGCTCAACTTTGAAGTTATGCTTTACACGAAGAAAACATATCAGAAAAGAGGCCATAACTCAGAGGAAACTATTTTGTTCGCGACACCCTGCCATGTCATGGTGAATTTGAATACCAAATATTGAAAACGTAAATATAATATAACGTCTTCACAGATGAAAAGTTTACACGAAATGGGCAGTGAAGACAAGTCTAAGTTATGAGTCTATCGGCGATGGTTTCCATATCCGATGCTGAACAGGAAGTAATGACGTCTGAAAAGTTATTAAAACGATAATGCCATTCAATTTCGGAATCCTTCTAGTCTTAAGAATTTCATAAATGGAATCGACAACAGACTTAGGTGTTTCCCCATGGTCATAACAATCATCGTCTTCAGTTAGCTGTGATTGTCTGCGTGGAAAATCCCGTATGCTGGTTTCCGTACCTGAGTGGATTATGGAATAATGTAAATATGCTAGGCAATACATACTTTGGTGTAACGAATCTCTTTTAACTCACAAATAACAAAAATTGGGAATTTAAATCGTATTTGAAAAATGTTTCATTTTTGGAGTGAAAGCTCTTTACAATGTTGACTATAGATCAAATATTCTTGAGGTTTAACTTAGGACAAAATGTCTTCTACAGACGGACAAATTGACATTCCGACGGACGTATGGACATACGTGTTGAAACAAATAAACCCATATACAGGGGTCGATATAACGACAAACCGATTAATATAGACACATAATTCATCCACTTACATGAATATCACCAACACCATAATCCCTTTGGATGTCGTACCGAACCATGAACATTCCGTCAATCCCAGATGCAGCTGAAACTGCTTGCTCTTGCCGATTTGGATAATAACTGATGTGTGCCGTGTTTCTACTAGGCTGCTCAATTGAAACTAGAGCGTTCAGTGCTGTAATGAAATGGTGTGATATACTCATTTCTAAGTAAAACATATAATGTGTTTTGCTTATCAACATTGAATGTAGAATAATAGCAATTTGTATTGTCCACAATTGCTGTTTTGTGCACTTATACATGTTTGTTTGTTTGTCTGTTTGTTTAATTGTGAATGTCTATTTGTTATGTTTAGAGAGTCACAAAAGCATTATATATTTGTATATCACTACAATAACTACATTACTAAGTTCGTCTCACCTGTTTCTTGTTCCAAGCTGTGTAAATCATTCTTTATATCCGGGACAAAAATAGATTGAATGTCACGTGAGTCCTGAATATAAACATCCACTTTAAAATCATCAACCACCTGGTTAGGTTTGATGTATATCACGTGTTGATATGCCGCATGCTTCCGTTTAAGGAGCTCCTGATAGGTCAAATTAAAGGTCACTTTACTTTGAGATGCAATATTTACTTCCACGGTAAATTTGTTTGTAGATCTAGGTCTGAAAAAGTTAAATGACAGTCACATGAGCGATGAAAAAATGTTTCCAAACAATGAGTACGTAAACAGTTCCTCTAAAAAAACAAAAAAACAAAGATATCGACATTTAGAGTATAACGAAATGTTTCAGTTTGGAAGTCGTTGAATTAATAGTTATGTTACAGTAGTAACTGATTATTTTTGGGGAATCAATGAATGAACCGATTTGCTTTTTATAAACATATGTTTATACTAAATACATAAAGCGCAGTTGATTCGCAGGTAGGCCTGATTTCTCTCGTATACAGTTCTGGCTGTATGTCTTCTTTAGATATTATATTAATTGGGGGCCCACTTCAGTTTGCTCAGCTCTTCATTGTTCAGTCAATACAGGGTATTGATATGATGACTCGTTCTGATTCGGCAAATGGATTTTTAACAAGGTTGCACACAGGGTTTTTTAGTGGTGGGAATGTGTATGGATTTATTTCAGACCCTATCATAATTCTTAAGAAATATGGTTTTCTTTCCTATAAAAACACAGGGGAATATTTTTGTAAAGAGGGGTGTTAATATGCATGCGGTTGAAGTTGAAGAGGTTGAAGTATACAATGTCGTGTGAAAGTAACAAGTTCGAAAGATTTCAATTGCGTTCTAAATCCACATCTGTTTTAGAACAAGAATATTTAATTTCATGAAAGTAAAAAGAAATAGTTTTTGATCCTACTTTTTTTTTTTTTTTTTTTGGCTATTGAACTAGCCGTTACTACAAGAATCCAAAAATGCAATCTGAAACATACCTCCGATAAATATGATATTTATAATCACATTAATTATTGTATTATAAATGTGGCAAGTTTTACATTGATACGGCTATACATATCAAAAATGTATTTTACATTGGTTTTATTTCACTATACACTATAGATATAAATTTTGGAGTTTTTATAAATTAATGTAGAAAATATTGTGTTCAGTTTTTATGTTCACTCTTTAAACGATACCGAATTTTTGGTGTAACGATGGTGGTCAAATGATTATGAAATTTCAGATACAGAATTAAAGAATTTTTGGACCTTGATTGTATTTGGCCAACTCTTTATTGAGTACCCTTTAATTCCTGTTTTATTATCAATAATTCTGGTGCTTAATTGTTTGATAAGTTTAGCTAGCAAGCTATCCTAGCTTAGGGGTTGAAATGTCGACATTTTGTTAAATGCAATATTCTTAAATATATTTTTTGAAGAAAAAGTTGATGAACAGCAGTCCATGATTAATATAGAAAAGAAGATAAAAATTCTATATTAAAATTTCATTTTTTCTTTCTCCTTTGCATATTGCTAAACTTACAAGTATTCATTTAATAATTGTTTTTATATGCAGTGAGCTTACAACATTAGGTTAGCGCAATTAAAATGGAAACATCACAAACTTCTAATAAAAAAATAGAAGCGAAACCAAGTGCTTGCGATTTGGTAAGCGTTTTCTGCTACACATGTGTCACCCGCCGCGATGCCGCCGTGTCATTCAGGTGTATGGCAACCTTTTTCACTGTACAAAAAATATAAGCATACAATCTCTAGACAAAGGGTGATATATACTTATATTAAATATATTACCTCTGGCTCACACGACCAGCACTCTGGCCTTTGGATTTTGCATTTTGATACCTAGCATCTGCTTTCTTCTTCTCGTCTATTTGTCCGGGATATACTTGGCCATCGATTTCCCTATAATGTTTATGAAGAATACACTGAACTAAGTAAAATGTCTTACCACCACGAGTCTGTCGTTCTGTAGATAATTAAAATGTGTATCATTTGCCACACATTTCACTACTTCCCTTCCAAAACAGTTTCTATTTTTAAAAAAAAAAGTCTACATGGTCGCAAGAGTATTTATTAAGATTGATTTTCTGTAAGTTATAAACCTCGGTGTTTAAATATGGTTACTTTCTTGATGCGTCCGCGTCAGTTTGACACAAAACAATAAGAAATAGGATGAACAGAACAAGCGTTATTTATTAACAAACAATAGTCTCGTCCAAAAGTCACTATCAGAATGAACAAGCTAATTGAGACGGGCTTTCTAAACGAATCAATTCATACTGTTTTGTGTTTGTTTGGGCATTAAAAATGTACGATTCAAACAAAAAGGTGAGAGAACCCCGCCCATAACTTGAAACCAAGCTCCAAATCAACCGTCATCAACGGACTCAAAGAGGACATTGAATTTTGAATAGACAAGACCTCGATAAATCAAAGCTCTGAAGCCAAAGGGGAAGGGGGAACATCACGATGGCAATGAAGGACAAGAAACACACCCCAGCTATACTATAAAATCTCGACGTGTCACCAAACGCCTCATAGGACAAAGTGACGTGAACCAGGTGTAGACAATAACATATTATATTTGTGTTCGCAGTTGCAAATATAGACAAGTATATCCCTGAACAGCACTACAACTCAGTCCTTTTAAACAGCAATGGTATCATAATGAAAGTAGATGTAATTATTTTAGACTGGTGCTTTCCCTTTGTTACTTCTCTCCGCCAGGGCTGCGCTCCACAATACCTGTCTTTGTTTAACGGAGCGCCACCTTTGTGGAGAGAGAGAGCAGCGTAACAAAGGGAGATAACCATTCTAGAGATATAGCATTCATTTCACAATCTTTCAATGATTAAATGAATGAATGATATAAAAAAGAGGGGCCGAAAAAGTTGACTAGACAGGTCTACAAAGTGATATTAGAAAACGGTGAGGTGTTACCAATAAACAGACTATTCAAAGGTGACTCGAAACCAACCATTCGTGTGTCAATAATCCTAAAACCTCTTTATTTATTTGTTATAATAGTTTATCTAGTGTAAAATATTATAACCTTTTTACACCTGTAGTAATGAAATATCAGAATGTTTTAATGCAATAATGGTATACAATGGTATTTTTTGGCCTTGTAGCTTGGGTTTACCGTAACGGTTGTCTTGTCAATTCTAAATTCATTTTTTTCTAATGCGTCCTTTAATGACGGCTGCTTCAAACCTATACTTGGAATTCGGGGACGACGGTGTCTCACACAGAGCATTGGCTCTTTCTTGTTAAAATATTCTGTATCCTCTTCACTAAGTCAATCAAAAGTGACGCCAAACAAAATCTAAAATTTTCTGAAAAGCTTATTTAACTATATATTTTTTTGTATTCAGAGGAGCAAGCATGTAAAATGAGTTGTCAAGCTGAGTGAAAGTATCAATATTGACGAAAATCATAGACATTAAAAAGTGAAAATTTCATAACGTTGTTTGTCATTAGAAGCTAAAGACGCAATATTGCAATTAAACATTTTTATACATGTTATAAATAGTATATTTGCCTTTTTTGATAAATAACAAGTCTTTTTATCTTGTAAGGCAGAAGATTTTATATTTACCATATATTTTATATATTACCTATCCGTTATATAGTAATAAGTCACAAAAGTCCGTATTTTTTACTATTCAACGAAAAGTGTCAACATAATATTAATATTAACTATTCAAATAAATTGTATATATACAGTCTTTATATTGTTCGATTAAATCGTACAACTTACATTCTGAAGTCTGTAATAAAGGCTTCGTCTGGAAGTATGACGTCAAACGTGGCATCTTGAGCTGTGAGACCAGGGTTAGTTACCCGACTCGTCACTAACGTCGTGGCAAACCGGAACTGAATATCTGACGTAATATGTAGACTATAGATCCGTGGCTGAAAGGGACAGGAGAAATGTATAAAGCAATATGTATAAGTACGAGGCAAACAATTTATTAGAATAACAAACGAAAAAAAGAGTAATTGGCGCAAGTCTAAGAGTTTAGGGACCTTTAGCACTGAATGAACGTCCAACATCGGTCAGTGATGCGAGGTAGTCTCGAATATTTCAGTGGTGTCATTCTATCTGTTTTTGTTGTTTTTTTTATTATTGTTTGCAGTTTCATTGATTCAAATATCATTTACCGAAAGGGTATATAAAATTTAATACTCACTTCGTAATTGTATTTTTAATCACTTTGGATGGTAAAGTCGTAAATTCGAGAAACCAAGACGATATCCTAAAGCTGTAAGTCCATGGATATTTGCAAACAAACAAAAAGGGGGACGCACACAGAAAAATAATCAAATAAACATTTATTGACTAAAAAAGGAAACATCACGAACTTCTTTAAAAAAAAACTAGAAGCGAAACCAGGTGCTCGCGGAATGATACGTGTTTCTTGCTACACATGTGTCACCCGCTGCGATACTTCCATGGCATTCCGGTGTATGGCAACCCTTTCCACTGTTAAAAAAGAAACAGATGTCACCATAAGAATACGTCACTTC
The DNA here is from genome assembly GCA_032359645.1 of Pododesmus macrochisma. NCBI lineage: Eukaryota > Metazoa > Mollusca > Bivalvia > Pectinida > Anomiidae > Pododesmus > Pododesmus macrochisma. The sequence continues at coordinate 1,767 of JAUMGZ010197038.1, read as the reverse complement.
TGTAGTGGCGAAAGATCAAAGGAGAAAAACCATAAACATGATAGGAATAGGGCAGCAACATTGTCATGAAAGCAAAGTGGTGCGACAAGGAGAAAACACCCCTTATTTCCGTATTCTAAGTGATAGACGGACGGTTGGACGGACGAACTGACTGACTTAATTATACTTAAGAAAGAAGTGGTTGCAGTAATATGAAAGCCGAAATGTCAATCAGTCAAACGCACAGCTTTAGAATACAGATTAGTATGAAGCCAAATAAATGACTGGGATTACAAAAAACAAACTATGACGTAGGGATTATTTCTGTTATTGTTATGCTGCTTGAGGCGTAACATTTACTTTCATAAGCAATTCGCGTCATGTTATATGAAAGGCATGGTGCTTAGCGATTGCATCGAGCGGTATACCCGTGTCTTACAAGCGTATACTAGTCGAACTAATATTCAGAGCAAATTACAAAATGGACTGGTTGACTTTTTGCAAGTCTGAATGAGATAGAAAAATTCCAAGACAAGAGATTGTGACAATTGACAAGCGCCAATTCCTAATGTACCAGCCAAGGACGGTAACCAAGCACACTGATGGAAAGTGCGGTAAAAACTGTTTTTGTTGTACATCTTCTTCATATTTATATACAATTCTTAGCCAATACGATCTCAGCAAAGAATAATATGGTAAAGTGTCACTTGAACTGGAATTGATCACCATAAAAAACAAGAATACAAAAATGCAACCTGAATCATGCCTCCAATAAATATTATATTTATAAGAGGAAGGAGCCAAAACTCTTTGTGAATTACCGCGAAGAAATAGGAGCAACAGAATAAAGGTTAATGACAAACAAACAATTGTTTCTTCAAAACGTCACTACCTGAACGAACTAGCAAAGTGAGACGAGCATATACAAACGGTGATTTTCATAATAATATTTTAGAAATTCTATAAAGTCTTCAAGAATAAACAAGTCTTAAGAGGTGTTTAAGATAAACCGATCATAATATATCCACAGATATAAAGTGACAAGTACAAGTATTAAACAAACAGTATGAGCGGAATCAACAGAACGAGAAACATTGACAAACAAACAATAGCTGCATCAAACAATTCAACACCAGAAAGTTAGGAAAATAATTGACATTACAACAATCTTCAAGACTAGTAAGCCATGCGGACCGACTTAGGTCGATCACCAAGCACGAAACAAGGCGGTGTGGTTTAACCGGTAAACGACGCCACAACCTTCCCACTTTCAACTGAAAACAATTTGATTTAGATTTTAAAAAGTTACTGCCGAAATGATTTGCGGTTTATTAACCATAGTGTTGTCATCATATCGTAACAACGGTTATTTGTCGCCATGTAGAGTACTATCACAACAATGGTTATGTTCTGTTTTGTAGAGTAATAAATATGCGGTTTATTATCCATCGTGCTTGCTGTCTTCATATCACAACAACGGTCATGTTATGTTTTGTAGAGTAATAAATACGTAAGTACTCGCTGTGTTAGCTAGGCAAACAGTACGCCTAAACAAAACCAATAACGAAGTATATTCAATCAATAACAAATAGTTTGAAAAGTGATTAACATATTTAACACAAAACAATATCAAATGGGTTACTAAAGTCTTATATTACCCGTTACAAAGTATCCATAAAGTTGTTTACCTTATCGCGAGCATCTGGTTTCGCTTCTAATGTTTTTTGATGAAGCTATTGTTTGTTTGTCGATAGCGTTTGTTCTGTTGATCCTCTTTCTTCTTGTTTT
>JAUMGZ010197027.1:1867-12799 GCA_032359645.1 Pododesmus macrochisma | reverse complement strand
GAAAAGTAATTAACACACATCCTTCAAGTAGGGAGTATTATGTAATGTACATAATATATAGACCTTGACCAGCTTCTTGAAACAAACTTACATACTGGTTTAAGTATTAAAAGATGAACATTAACGAATGATATCCGTGCAAATGTACTTGGCCATTGGGAATAAAATTATTAAAGAAAAATGAAGAAAGAAGTCAAGGTGCTTATAAAATCCATTGCCTTAAACGTGTGCGTACTTATGATTCTGCTAATTTGAATTTCGTTTTTAATTTTTTTTAATTTTCAAATGGAAAAATCGCAAATATACATAATATCTCTAAAACCAATTCACTGTGTAAAATGACTCCGTCCAATATTCAAGGCCTAGCTACGAATGGAAAAAACCCAGAATTGCCACAACTAAGAAATATGCGTAATATAAGGGAAACACATTCAAATTTAGTAAGGAAGATATCTACATCATACGAATTGACGACCAAGGAAAACATCAGGAAACATAAATGGTAACTCGTCACAAAAATATTCGAGGCCGGCGATGAACATGTAATGACCTAGAACGTTCATTCGACGAATTACAAAAATTAAAAACAAAATAGTTGAAGTACATCACAAAAATTCAAATGCGCTATTGTTGATTATTTAATCATTACAATTTAAATGGTGTGATTATACCGGTGAACGAGATCTAACCTTCCAACTTTGCACATTGAGAGAAATGCTCCATATCATTAATTTTAACTGGCAGAAAATTTATGTTCCATTTTGCATGTTCACATGAAACAAGGGATGATTCGAGCACTTAGGATGACATATATATATATAATGTAGTGTATTATTTTTAGGAGCTGACTTCATTAGTTATCTTAAAATCATCACTTTGGTAGTTATAACATTACATTGATTAACATTAAACGCAAACAAATGTAGGTCATATGTAATACCTGTTCAAGTAAATATCATTATTTTTTTTTTTTTTATTATAAATGTATTTTGTCATGGGTGCAACTTAAACATTTATCTAAATATAACTGGACATTTTTCACGATGAAGAACTTAATGTTTATGAGGTATCATTATTTCTATAAGCTTTTAAGAAACGACTGACAACCTTGGATAAAAAACCTACTCAACACTAAGTATTAGTGATGTTAATTTTAAGTACCATGTATTTAACGTATAAATAGATAAATTAGTCCTACCTTCTAAAGACAACACTGTTTTTCATTCTTGATAAAATCCCTCACGAGAATTGCATATACGTGTTAACATGCAAACTTTGAACTTGGTAATAGTCAATTTGGCAGACTCACATAGAACGTGAATTATGTGGTTACTAACACTATGTTTTTTCGATTGTCGCTCTTATGTTAATTGTGCTAATAGACGCAAAATCATAATCTACAGGAGGATGTTAGGTACGTGTTGTCGTGATATAAAGAAAAGATATGTCTTGTGTTGTTTTGCTTCCTAACGCTGTTTGGTTATGCATGATTAAACATACTCAATGTATATGATTGAAGTACGTGAATGTTTTATGGATTGCTGTACATATTTCATCAAGTGATACTTGCATATAGTCGTTCTCAAGTGTTTAAAGTCTTCATGGAAACTGTAGTATCACGTTGTAAGATCAAAGACAAGACACCATTGTGTGGAACATAAATAAATCGTTACCACGACAACAAATAGATATTATGAACAGTACATCACTTTTGAGAAGCATTTACACAAAAAGATCATAACTTAGCATTCAGAACATAACACGTGTACTTGTTGTTAAATTAAGTTGACCTAATCATTCAGAAATCTGTAAAATCTACCCATTCAACCATTATCATGTTGTTGTAATAATAAGGTGTTCTCCATCGATATTTTAGTGATTCATACGTACTTTTAAATACGTAACGGTATCACTAAAATATTGTTATAGTAATATATTGTAATAATATCAAAATATTGTAATAGTGACCTTAAAACTTGATAAAACAAACCATTCGGATTAAAACATTAATATAAATACACTTTCTACCATTACGAGGTATTACCGCCTTAACTCAGTAAATGCAACAAGAAAACATTGATGCAAAACATCAAATTCGCCGGGAACCTAGGGATTACTAATCGTAGAAAATATTTGTACATGGAATTTCTATATCTCGGGGCCAGACTTCATAGTTTTATGGTTCTCATTGGCTTAAGGTTTAGTCTTTTGTTCCAAACGCGTGTAAACATATAAGTACCGCAGTACTCGGGGATCATAGTTTATAGGTACTGTCACCGTTTCACTCATCCGATCGTGATTTTCCCATACACGGAGCTGGGCTTCTATAATAATTGTTCGACCTTCTTCGACATATCATCCATCGCACGACAATTATGACAAAGATTCATCGGTTGACGATTCCTCGAGAAATAGTACTAATTAACGTTATTTCATCGAATATCATGGATCTCCCCTACAAGAACTGAGTACTTTCGTCCATGACATATTGTTTAATTGGTGCCTGTATCGCTAATACAACCTTGGTGTGATATCACGATAAAATGCATATTAGCATGAAACAACCCCAATCGCGTGAGGTAAAGTATAAAATTATAGTAACACCTTACAAACATCAACGAGTGTTTATCGTAACAGAGGCCGTTACTGTCAAGAATATCCCCAACGGTTATAATCCTTGGCCTTCTCTGATTGGCTTATAATGAAACAATTAAAATTTAAAAACAAAGTTTATTCATTTATAATTTGAAAAACAATCATGTTTGTTTATGTTCTTCTTTATTTTAATATTCTTCCAAATATTATTATTTTGGTTCCGACCGGCTCGTTTTGTCCTGGTTTTATCACGATAGCGGTGATTGAACTGATCGCCTAAGGACACTCTTTATTTGAAGGTATGGGTTCATATCAAAATCTCAACGCTAAGTTCCTCTACAGAGGAAAACATTACAATGAATATTAACATAATGAGTGATTTGCTACTGGCATCCCTATAGCAAGCGTATACCGGAAGCGAAAAGCTGTAAGTTTAAAAGGTAAATAACCGCGTCTTGCTTTGCCCCAATTTGTAATTGTATTGCTGTGATAAGAGGACTTTGATGGTTTACTTATCAATTTATGAAGATATCATTGGTTACAATTCAGTTTGACGGTGTGTAAAGGACCGAAATCAGGTACATTTTCTGCAACTCGTCTTTATTATTTTGACTCGATTCTGCTGAAAGGTCAATATCAATGTAATGATAAGTAAGTAGTGATCTTTATTCTATGTTTCCTTCATATTAAGTGAAAATCAATTCATAATTTCCTTATCGGTGCTCGTTTAGGATTGTGGAAATTCTATGCTTGCATAAATTCTATTGTGTAGAGGAATTAAAACACACCTAATATCTCTTTGTAAGACAAGCAATTTGTTTAAAATTTTGTCAGATTTTTTGCGACTAGTTTTTGTTGTGATTTCAGTTATATTCAGTGTTTCCCTGAAAATTAGGCATTGCGTAGTTAAATTCAATGGTCTGACTTAAAATTAGAGGAACACCTTGGACATTGGTGACACATTTTCTTCCACTTTTACAATTTTCTTTATCATTTAGTCTTAACAAACTTTTGATACAGACATCTTTGTCTTCTTAATCAGCTAAACAAAAATGAAACACATTCAGTAATGTTTCTTTTCTATTCTAGCAGTTTTCTTGGCTTTTTTATAATTCTGAAGCTTTATCTTAAGCAAGTGTTGGTCATTTTAATCCTCTGTAAGCGGGTATGTGCAGTTTTAAACCACAAACACTAAATAAATATAAGTTTTTAACCATTTTAGTTTCAAATGTTAACGCTTAGAATATTTTAAGTGATTCAATACAGTTTATGTTAGGTTATTAAATAACTTCCTTGCTGAAAACTGTGAAAAAATAGGATTGGGTTAATATTGACCAAGTTTTGACATAATAAGTCATGGTCTATAAATATATGTCAGGTTAGGTTCAAATGACATGTGCAATTTTATATCTAAGTGATTTGAATAAATTGATATTGTTTTTGAAAAATGATGCATGGATTGTGATTACGCTTTAAAATTAGACACCGAAAAGCCACACTTTACGCTACGACACTTGGTTTCAATTATTTTTTCTTGATAATTTTCATATTTTTTTGTCGTTAAGTTTTGTCGACCAATATGAGAAACCATGAAGAAAATCAGGAATTGCTATAGTCTATCCTTCACCAGCCGTAATGGTTTTATATCGAGATTCTGGTTGCGCTTCTATTCTACATCATCGACTTCTTGGTTTTTGCAACTTAGGTGTTTTGACACGACATCGGTGAAATAATTATATTGACAATTTAGGCAAATCAAAGTAAATGTACATGTGTCGTTAGGAATGCAGAATTGGTAGGGCTAAGCCCAAGGGGACTCTGATTTAAAGTCGATAGGCATAATTGCTCAGGGTTTCAAAATCTATCCTTACTAAAACACACAAGAGTATTGCTGTTTCACAATTGACAATCTCTAATTGTATTTCCCTTGGGTCGTGTCAAAAGTTCAGGATTAACAAAGATATATTTAGATGTATTCTGTTCTTATAATACGCTATTTTATGATTTGATCACACAATATATAAATGTATCTGGCGATAAAGAAAGACTTGTCTTTCAAACGAAACGCTTCTCCTTGAAAATTACCAATGGATGTCAAGTTCGAGCAGGGAAGGCGATTACACCGCTGCCACAGTTTATATACCGCGCAATCCTTTCAATATTCGCCGGCATGATTTGAGATATGCACACGGAGATGGGGAGCAGTTTGCATTTTACATCCTGAGTTTGAAGAAGTTGTAAAATGGTTTTACCCCACATTACAGCAGTTTTGCTTTGTTAAACAATGCATCATAAATACTGTTATTTGTTCAATGTGTCTGTATTAAAGAAATTGATTATTTACATTATAAATTAACAAAGAGTGTAAAACGAGGGTCGCAAACAGTACTCCGTGGGATTTTCTAAAAAAGGTCCGGAAACAGTATCCGGAATTGCACAGTATTGTGTTATCGTACATGTTCGATCCCCGACTTCTGCAGTACTCTTTTTTATTTTGTGTACGTTAATTACAATCACTGCTGATTCATTCTTTTCTTTACACGATGCTTATTGTGTTCATATATACAGGGTCATTTCAGGGGGTAATATTTTACAAATATATATTGAGATTATACCATATCCTAAGATACTCTATATATTGATTACATTATATCAAATCAAAACGAATCTAGCGTAAAGAACGACGTGCCTACTGGACAAGATGTTTAACCTTGAGAGATACCAATGCCACATTAGAACAGAGCAGACGACAACGCTGTAGGCGTAGTTCATACTTCACTTCGTCCTCTCACGTGTTTTTCAACTACAATCGTTGTTGCTACTTCTTTTCCTTATGCCTCTGTCACACTTGACCGTCTAACTGCAGGCAGAAATGCATATGAACAATGTTCAGATGGACCTTCAGCAGTATCTTTCCCACAAGAGAAGAAGGCGCCGCAGGGGTCAGCGAAGACGATATTGGTCGAGGTTATAGCTAAGCCCGGCGAGACAAAGGCAGTTCGGTCAGTATGACCAACTCATGGTAGGATTGCGGCTGGAGGACCCTGCCGCCTTCTGCAACTTCATGCGCATGCATCCGGAGATTTTTGACGAAATATTGACACGTGTGGGGCCACGCATCACCAAAAAGCAGACCTGGATGAGGGAACAGCTGGAGCCAGGGTTGAAGTTGGCCCTCACACTTCGGCATTTAGCATCAGGAGCAACGTCATTACCACTTTCATTATGCTGAGTTTGTATGTCCTCAGTTTCTTGTGTAGTTTCTTGTGTAACAGCATGCATTTCAGCATCAACAGCCACTTCTTCTGTCTCTTTTTCTTTTCCAAGCACATTCTTCATGTTCTTCTTTGCTTTCCATCCACGCGGCATTGTGGAGATTTCGAAAAATGGTCCGCTGGAGAAATGCATTCGCAAATACACCTTGTTGTTTCCTGCACGCGCCCGTTGATGTCCGTTATGTGTTCGGTTTGTCCGGAATGCATTCTGTACGTGTCCTGATTGGCCGGTTCATGTTCGTTTGTTGTTTGTAACTCATTCGGAGACACTTGGCTGGTTGAACTGTAGCCGTGCGTTACATGTTCGTTACCGGTACATTTCAACCGTTCCATGTTCGGTGCAAGTACGTCCGTAGATTGGGTTTGTTTACCGGACTGGCAACTTTGCCACCGGATAACCAAAATTCCTATACGTCAATGTACGGAACCCCAATGACAGAGGCATTAACCAGAGCTTCACACTTGTTTGCGAGTGGACCTGAAAGCTACGCTTACTAAATTTAATATTCCTGGTTGATTCATCCTATTTAGAAAAGATGTAAGATAATAAGCTAGCGGTCCCTTGCATAGGAAGATGTAACCTCCCTGGTAAAGTTCATGATATTAAGCCCGACAAGAGTAAGATCTAGAAGATAATTTCATTAATAGTCTTCGGTAAAGCCATTTAATTGGTTCACCCTTCTTTCTGCAATGTGTTTACTGTTCTGCTTTCCCATCCCTACCGCAGACATGTATTCATATTTTATTGTTTTTTTTATAGGAAAGCACATTAGCCGTCACTTCCCTGTGGTTCTTTGTCTAATGTTTTGTATCATAATATTTTTTAATTATCGTACAAATTCGACTGCTTTTCAAAGTTCATGGTGTTTCCTTTTTAAAAAAATAATAGTTTTTGTATAATTGTCATTTTTCTCTGTTTGCGTCCCCCACTGTCCTTTTAATTGTCCAAGTCTATGGACTTATATCTTTTGAAGATCGACTTTTTTTGTTTTACTACTGAGTCGATTTAAGGTCGCACTATTAAGGAGGAATTTTGTAAGACATTTCGTTTATAATATATTTTGTAGAGCCATGCCATCTTTAAATTGTATAATTTATCACACTCACTTGTGTTGTAAACAGGTAATTTACACCGATCAGGAATTATTGGCATTTTTTATATTACAAATATTAATATTTTTAGCTTTATATTAATAATGCATTTCACTCATAAGGTAACCTTTATGTACCAAATGAAACTTTTGACCATGAAAGGAACATGTAGAGCAAGTTATGTCCAAATTGTCGACGTGGCTTTTCAGTCTTACTTGTCTTAAAGATTGTTAAGATGTCAATTTAATTCCTTACATTCTAGTGCGTAATTGTTTTATGCAGCTATTGCTTGTTTGTCAATGTCTCACGTTCTGTTGATTCCACTTATTCTGTGTTTTGTTTCTTTTCAGAAGAAGTAAAAAATGTTAAAAGTTAACAGCGGACAGACAGATAGACGCCTGTTGCACGGCAACGGACGTATTGTTGTATTGGTATGGAAAGGTTGAGCTGAACGGAGTCTTGGTGGACTAAAACGTATTCACGTTGAAGCATCTGCTTAAAAAAGGAACGGTTTTTTTTCTAAAAAAACTACAATTCTTCAATTCAATATGAAGTTAATTTATATTTTAAACTTTGACAATTTTAACATAAAACTGATGGATAATATTTAACCAGTCCTCCTTTCAAGAAATGCAGAGCACTTGGCAGATTACTTTACTTAATTTGACGTCCTACACATAGAGCTAACACTCATACCTCTTAGCTGCCGATGCCGTCATGATATTATGCAACACAAACTATTGAATAAAAAAACAGGCAGATTAACCGAAAGTCTAAATTTACAAAAACGCCGCAATATCAATTACATGTAGATAAAAAAAACAAGATTTTTCTCACTGGTCCATAACTCGCAGGATTCAGTATTTCCTGTTACGGATGTGTCACCTAGCGATGTAGTCGTGTCATTTCGGTGTAGAAAGAATTCATATATTACGAATTGACTTTTTGCATGCTTGTATGTACATGTATCAAAAATATTAATAAAAAAATTATGTTTGGAGTCATCGACAATACAAAATCGCAAACTATATTTGAGTATATATCTTTAAAAGACAATCAATCGACTCTCTCTCTCTCCCTCTCTCTCTCTCTCTCTTTCTCGCTCTCTCTTTCTCTCTCTCTCTCTCTCTCTCTCTATCTCTCTCTCTCTCTCTCTGTGATACAGGATCTCTCCAATATATGATTAAAACGTCCCTGTAGAAATTGTTTATCAAAGTCAGATTACGCTACGATACACCTCAAAAGATAGGTCTTGATCAATCACATTTACGTAATTATAGGTTTCTATTTTAGACTATAACATGCCATTGAGTCATTTACTTTCTAATTTAATTTCTTTTAGCAATATTTGTCTCATCTCGGAAATAATGCTACACACCTTAACACACGTGGGCGGCGCATGTAATGCAATGCGCTGATTCATACGATTTGACTTATCTCGGGTCTTAGACTTACCACTGCACAAAGACAATTTAAAAGCGCAATTAACTCTGTACCATATGTAATAGCATTCAGGCTTACCGATAGCTGAAAATGCAAGATTGTCAGTTGACCGATATGTAATATAATGCATTGACCTACAAAACGATAAAAAATAATAAGAAAATAGTACATTGAAAAACCAAGACAATAATCTAAGGCCGTAAGACCATGGACATTGGCAAACAAAACGGAAGTCACAAATTTAATTAAATTAATTTAGAAAAAGTAGTTTGTGTAATTATCTTTAGGAAGAAGTTCCCCGATATTGTATAAGATAAGTTTACTGTCTGATAGATTGGTTAGTCTTGCCGATCGAGTCATGATCAAGCTAAAGAAAATAGCTCTTCAAATATGTTGATTATGGTTACACTTGTATACATAGGCTATCGATGAGTGGTCATGTGTGGTCAGGTGACGATTATTATTTTGCTATAATTGAAACAGAACAGTAACTCATCATACTTTGATTTCACTTGACTCTGATGTTTGGTACAGATACAGATACAGATATATTTATTAAAGTCTCATCACATATACAAACAGGTAAACAACAATTAATGGTCCATATAAAAAGTATACAGGCCACTCAAATTGAGTTGTAAGAGACATTGGTAAAACGAACACAAGTTAAAATCACGGATACGTATCACACTATCGACTATCGATGCTAATTGGCACCTTATTTTTTGGAAAGCTATTTCTGTCCTGTTGTTAATTCCGTGTTTTGTTGGATCTTAACTATCATTAATAATACTGCATCTCCATTCCCTATACGCGTGTTCCAATTACACATATATTTTAGAAGATAGACCTGGGTTGCGAAATGATCGAGGGTATCTCGGATGCAGTATTGGTTCTTTTCTCTTATCAATATTATATTTTTGGTGGCATGGTTTAGTTTGCAAACTTTTATTCAAATCAATGCACATTTATACCTGTAAACTAATATCTGAGAAAAGTGGTTTTAAATTAAATGTGTTGTCACTAGATGTCGAAATGCAAACTAAAGATCCTAAATTATTCTTAAAAGCTAAAACGTATAGTTTTTGATGACACTAAAAGCAAATATTTCGAAATCCTTTTTTTGCAAGCAATTAAAAATATCAAAAGCTTTTACTAACTTATGGACACTTGATGATTGGTCATAGTTTTACCATCTGTTGATCTTCAATTGGATTTAAGTATGCCGGCTTCCCTTGGCATTTACTGAAACTCTGTTAACTCTAAGTCGCCGCCAAGCAGGACAACTTTGTTACATAACTACGTTACTAACTACATGTACAAGGTAAGTTTCCATGCTAAGATTTATCCAGGGTAACTTACTCCTGAAATTCTATTTTGACAAATTTGTATATTTACTTTCATGCATTGTAGTCATAATATTAAAGACTATTATACACTTAAACAGGTTCCGATTAAGCCAAATTTGGTTGTAAATATCCATGGGAATGGGGAAACAGATTATTTAAAGGTAGTAAATTTGACAAAATTACAATTCTTAAAATAATAAGAAGGACTACAGCTCAATACTTGCATTATAGAAATGTTGGGGTATAGCAAACCAAAAAGTTCAAGGCGTGACACTGGGCCAACAATAGCCAACGCGTTCATATGTCAAAGTTAATCCCTATAGCGAATATGTTAGTTTTCCGATTTTCGATGTTTTTCTTCCAAAACAAGGTCACTCAAACTGAATATGAGCTATTCTTTGTGACAGTGGAGTGCTACTAGGGCTATCCAAAAGATTAATCTTTTACTAATTAAAAAAGTCTTATAAACTTTGATCTTTCAAATAGTCGTGTGACCCTGATCTTTTCACACGAATATCTGTTTTATTATATGATATGTCTCAGTAGTAAAATAGTAAATCAAAAAACCAAGGCGATATTCTAAGGCCGTAACAGGTAGAGTCCAATTAAAACAGTTGGTAGACACACAGACAAGATAATAACTTGAAAACACAATCATTAAAAATGAAGGTGCGTCATTTCTGGACTTTATTTTGACTTTAAACAATCAACTCAAACAAGAGACACAATGGGCCTTAAAGACCATGTGGATTAAATAGGCATATAAGTAATTTTTTGGAATTTGAATTCTTTTCACCCTAGAGTCAACAAAATTGGTTTTCCATGTCTTAAAATTATTACAAACCAAAGCATTACACACTAGGTCTTCTAGTTTATAAGAAGAGTCTTGAATATGTTTCAAAGTTCCCCTATTTGTGCCCCAAAATGACCCTCCCTGTGTACTGAGCCCCCTCATTTTAACAAATCTTAATCCCCTTCCCATAAAGATGACAATAATGTTGGACAACAAGTCGAAAATGTGAAAAGTTAACATTTTTGCTATATATATAGTGTTGAACTTTGACCACGATATCTTTTTTATCCAGAGTCACACCTTAAACAACTGTGATTCTCCCTGCCCTCAAAGTACTACAATGCATTAAGATCTAGGCTTTCAGTTTTATAAGATTTTTAAAATA